>BMAC01000541.1:662230-674344 GCA_014905375.1 Phtheirospermum japonicum | reverse complement strand
CGCTTCATCAACGTCCGGTTCAGGATCTTGCGTTCGCGGTCGGTCGTTTCATACAAAAGGGCGGTTCGATATATAAACTATTACATGGTAATTATTTTATATTATATATAACACTTAAATTCCACATGAGTTTTTTTTATTACAAGCTCGATTCAAAATTTTGAACTCTGCATGAAATCGAACAGTACCATGGTGGCACTAATTTCGGGCGCACGGCTGGAGGTCTTTTCATTACTACGAGCTATGACTATGATGCCCCTATCGACGAATATGGTAAAAATAAATAAAACTAATTAAATTTCATTAAAAAACAAATTAAAAAAATAAAAATAAATAAATAAAACTTTTTTCAGGTTTGATTAGGGAACCGAAATATGGTCATTTAAAGGAGCTGCACAAGGCGATTAAGCTTTGTGAAAATGCGCTCGTCTCGTCGGACCCTGAACGTTACCTCATTAGGAAAGTATCAGCAGGTTAGGTTCTTCTGTAAAAAAAACTTCTATTTTTTAATTTGTAGTATTTTTTTTTTTAAAAGTAATTTTCTTTGTTTTTTTTCAGGCTTACGTATTTTCATCCGGGCCAGGGAAATGCGCGGCTTTTCTTTCAAACTTCGATAGTAATTCGGCTGTAAGAGTGATTTTCAACGACATGCACTAGAATTTACCTGCTTGGTCGATTAACATTCTTCCCGACTGCAGAAATGTAGTCTTTAACACTGCAAAGGTTGGGACGCAAACTTCAAAAATTCAAATGTTGGCAGCTAATCCTCAGTTGTGGTCTTGGGAGACATATAACGAGGATACAACTTCAGTAGAAGATAGCTCGGCTTTTGCAGCGATCGGGCTTTCATTTTATTGAAGGATTATATTTGTAAAAGATAAAGGTACTAAGGGACGGGAGATGGAGCAAGCAAGAAGCCTCGATTCTGGTCCCGGGGTCAACAGTTAGCTCGTACGAGGTCTCGATGTGGCGTTCGCTTTAGTTAGAAATGCGAAGATGTTTCATTTTATTTTTTAGTCTCTTGTTTTAGTGTTGAACTGTTCATGGATGCTGTTGATGGAAATTATTAATTATATTGGAGTATTAATTCTTAATTTATTTATTTGAAATAATCAATATATTCAAAATATTCATTATGGCAATTTTGGTGCACTTGCTTTCATTTCATTTTTTTAAATTTTTTTACTACTTTCTAGAAGGTAGTTCTCAAAAACCGATGTAAAATGTTCGTTCTGGAAAACAGACTTTCTAGAAGGTATTTTTAAAAACCGCCGTAAAAATGCTGCATTCTACGGCGGTTCCAAACCGCCTTAAAACGCTGAATTCTACGGCGGTTCCAAAAACCGCCGTTAAATCCCACTTTTTTACGGCGGTTTTGAAAAAACCGCCGTAAAATTTAACGGCGGTTCAAAAACCGCCGTTAAAACCCTCCAAAAACCGCCGTTAATTAGCTGTTTTGCAGTAGTGAATGGTTGGAGAGAAAGGATAGAAATAAGGTTTTGGAAGATAAGGAATGGTGAAGAAAAACAATTCCTAGAGGTCCACGTGTGAGGTAAAAAAAACCAATGCTTACAAAAGAAAGTGGCAATAAAATAAAAATGACCAACCAATTAGAAGCTGCCACTTGTCGCATCCATAATCATGCATGTGAACTTTATATATAGAAGTATAGATATTGATGTCAGTTTTCAGTTCATAGCAACGATTTGAGAGTGATGTCTATTGTTGTGGGCTTATTAGTGATCAATATTGTAATACAAATTTAGAATAGTTGTATATGTGGTGCCAACGTGGCAAAGTAATATGTGTCAGAATATTAGTTTTATTTTGACTAATTTGATAGTTAAATATTTAATGTATATATAATTAAATGTTATAATATTATTTTATGTTTTGAGTAGATAAATGTAGTATATTTATTTTCTCAAAATTGATTTTTGATGAGTGAGAAATAACCTGTATGAATTAGTCAGATGAAAGGAGAAGTGTATAAAATTACACATTAAAAGTATAAGAGAAGCTTATACACTTTATAAGTAAAGATGAAATTGTAATGAGTATCAAGTGATTAAACCCATGCACCAGTTGATTGTAATTGTGAGTTTGGATGTAGGCCTTGGCCTTGAATTTCGACAATTGACTAAGGACTTAGAACTCTTTGGATCATGGCCATGTGCCATTTTTGGGCTATATTAGATTGGTTTTGCATCAATCTGATTTTGTTTTTGGATTCTCCAATGAAGAATGAGCTCGACCTATTAAGATGTAAAATGAGTCCAAATAATGTAAATTAAAGTGAAAAGATGTTATAAAAGCATTATCAGTAATTGAAACTTAACTAAATAAGTCCCAAAATATGCTTAAAACCCGTGAATCATACTCCCCCAAACATAAGGGCTTATTCGTTCTCGAAGAAACAAGAGAATAATATAGAAATAAATACAAGTATGGACATGACATAAATGGTGATGATGTATTTTGCTTCAAAAAAATTATTTTTCAAAATATAAAAACAACATCAAGAAATTGGTCAAAACATCTTTAATACATTTAACTCTTATTTTCAAAAAATAATAATAATAAAAAAAATCAATAATCCTTACCAAATAAGTTTTTCGCTCATCACATAAGTGCTTGACTAGGACGCGTATACGCTTGATATCTCAAGTCAATATATGCAGTCTAATATAAGCTTGCAAAATGACAAGAATCAAATAGGACTTTTATTAAGGTTGTAATGTAGGCTCTTTTGTTAGGTATGAAATATTTAAATGGAGTGACTAAATGAAAACTAATGCACAAAAGTACCACAACTACCCTAAATTAAGCTTATTGAAACCCAGGAACTTAAAATCTTTGAAAGAACATAACATTTTATGTATTTAGGCTTTCAACCAAAAATTACTACTTATTTACTTTGAAACTGTTTAGTTTACTTCTTTTATTTACTAGCTAAAAGATAAATAAAAGTAGCCTTTAAGTATAGGTTTTTTTTAACCCCTACACCCATCATCATTCATCCAAAAATATGAAACTCCAAATCCCTCACAAAAAGTAAAGACTTTTCAAGAGCATGTACATGCGAAATAAAAGCTCAAATGGGGTTAACTAGGGATTGTTTTATTTGTAGTAGTTATATATGTACAAGGCTGAAATTGAGTTTTTATTAATTGCCCAATCATTTTCAAGTCAATTCGTACACTTACAATCTCAAGAAAAAAACCAAAGCAAGTTCTAAAAAAATACAAATATGACCGATAATTCACTCAAGAAATAAAATGACTCTTTTTATGATTTATAAGTAGAAAAAGTTAAAATCTCACAAGCATATCATTTATTTCAAAAACAAGAGAATAAAGATTTCTCAGTTGAGATGTAATAACCTTGTTCAGGCATGTATTTTGTATATATAAATAATTTTAAAAATCAACTCATCCTCAGCACATCATCAACATAATCACAAAAGAGGTTCATGCAAATGCAATTCCATCAAAATAATATCAAATATTATTACATACCTATAATCACCTGCACTTTTATTTATACTTCTATAAAGCATGGGAAGAGCGATCAAAATGGACGGATGCCATTATTACAATGATGATGAATGAAAATAGTGTGGGTATCTGTGATGAAGTGAAATGACTTTCTTTAGACGAAGTGTCAATTCTTGATGTGGAGGCACCCACATTGAATGTTGGTGATTTGAGCTTGAATGCTTGTGTGGAAGAGGTGTATAAAGAGGTGGATATCGAGAATTTAGAAGTCTGTAATACCGCTCTTGTTCTTTTTGATGACATTGTGAATGAGAGTGTACAGATGCTGCCGTTGGAAATGCTAGAGGGTGTTGAAAAATTGAGTGTGCTTGCTCTTTGCGAGGATAATGGAGTTTTTCCACTCTTGGAAGAACTTCAGATTGTCAAGCCTCATTTTTGTGTCGCCCGATACATTAATGATGATTTACTTTGAGATGTTGGATGAGGTCGAGGTTGAGTCCGACTCCCCTCCTTTGTGCTCAAATAGTCTATTGTTTGATTTTGAGGGTGAGGAGTTTGTGTTAATGTAGGTCGTGGAGTTTATCGACTAATTTTGGAAATCGAGAGCCCCTATGCATTGTATTCCTAAGATTTTTGATTCGCCCAGGGGACGTTTCATATTCTTGATTGATGTATTTGTCCTCCCAGTGGTCAAGCCTAGTGATCCGCTCCTATTATGTGGTTATTTAGTGTCTGTAGCTGATTACCCCAAATTTAGGCCTTGGAAGTTCATTGATGCTCGTGTACAACTCACGACTTTTCTTTGCCTATCATTTCGACATCTGAGCCCGTAGTTGTAATAAAATCGATCACAACATTCAAGTGGCCCGACGATGATTTCTTTTGCTCGATGGAGTTATATATATCATCATCATCAAACTATCTATTTTGTGACTGAAGTTATATACGTATATGGGAAAGAAGATGTCATTTTCAATTCTCATTCCCATCGTTGTCTTGTTAATCATGGAGAAATCCACCATTTCCTGTCTATCAAATAAAAATAATGTAACTAGCGATTATGTTCCGAGAGAGATAAAAGCTCTCCTGAGGTTCGAAGCAAGCTTTTCAGACAACCCATCCAAAACTAGGATCTCCTCATGGAAGGCTACGACTACTATTGTTGGCGAGGTATCGAGTTTGACAAGGCTACGAGATCATGTTATTATGTTAACTTGTAAACATGCAATAGCTTCTTGTTGATAGTTATTGTGTTATATATGTAATATGTTAGAGTTGGTATATATATGTGAAAATAGTTAAAGCATATTCGATCATGTTGTATTGGTATGTTTCCAATAAACTCTCTTTTTATAATTCTAAAAGAATGTTGTTTTAATGTGAAATGGACTTATTTTCATTTCTCTTCGTGATTACTAACATCGACCAAGTGCTTTTAGTGTAGATTGTGTTATTATGAAGTGGATATTCATGTATATAGTGAAGATGAAAACCTAAATTCTTGATGCTCTGCTTATGTATTCCTTGAAATAGTCCAATGACATACGGGTCAGCTATATATGACATGGTTGATGAAAGTTTCAAGTATGGTACTTTATTTTTTTTCCCTTTTTTGTTGGGTGATTGATATGCTGGAAGAAGCTATATGTCTGTTATGCGCCATCATAATTTCTTTCCATTATCAATGCACCGACATAATGATAATGTAAGTGATTGATTATAACATCACTGGTCTACTAAGTATATTGTTTTTCTACCAGTTAAATGTTCATTTTTCAACATTTGACTAAGTTTCATTTGTTACTTACAACTGTGCAATCACTATAACATTAATCATTGGCAGGTTGAAGTTGCTATTGTTTTGAATATCATGTCTAAGAAATGTTATACCTGTGTGTTGAAGGTAAGAGTGATTATTGTTGTGGTAAAGAGCAGGAAGAGAGAAAATGAGTCAATAAAAGAACAAGGGAGGTAAAGAATGAACGATTGCATGCATTTTGATGTGTTTGACACATAGAAGATTCTTATATTTTCTTAGAATACAATAGAGTTTATATGTTCAACAAATAGAACATTCTTATATTTACTTGGGACCTTAGAAAATGTTAGATTTGTCTGTACTTTCAATTATTGATTCGGATGTATCATTCTTGCATTGAGAATTAGTGTTATTTTAGTGAATTTGATTATATACTAATTCAAATATGTTGTGTGTGTCATCATAATACATTACCATTTATTTAGCTTTCTATTACCAACACTAAAAAGTATCGACCTACTACAATCAAATATTTAATTAAAAATATAACACTGTTACTTTTGCACTCGAAAGTGTCACTTTTCCACTACATTGTGTCACTTTTTTACATTACATTATGATTAACCATTTAACTTAAAATATAACAATGTCACTTTTAACATAAAATGTGTCATTTTTGCACTAAAAGTTGTCACTTTACTCCAAAACCCGTCACTTTTACACTTTATATTATAATGAAGGATTCATTATAAAATATAATTGTGTCACCTTTTCAATACATACTATCAATTTTGAACTACAAACTGTCACATTTCGCATATACAACCGTTACTCTTACGTATTATACTTTAATCAAGTATTTAACTTAAAATATAACATTGTTGCCTTTTCAACTAATATTCACATTATACTGTAATCAAACATTTAACTTATATGTGTCACTTTTGCACTAACATGTGTCACATTTACAATAAAGATGGTCATTTTTGCACTAAAATGTGTCATTTTTTACCGGAACTTAACAGTGTTACTTTTGCTCTAAAACGTGTCACCTTTTCACTTAAAGTGTCACTTTTACACATTATATTGTAATCAAACATTTAAATTAAATATAATAATGTCAATTTTTCATCAATCAATACTGTAACTTTTCTACTTAAAAGTTTCACCTCTTCATTACAATTTGTCACTTTTATATATATATTATAGTGTAATAAAATATTTAAATGATCAATGTCATTACTGTTTTGCATGTAATTGTGGTGTTTTTCTCATGTGTTTTAAGTCGGGTTTTATATTGATTTTAGCGGTTTTTGAGTCGATTAGTTAAGTTATTAGGTTGTTTCTCTCGTTTTATTGTTTTTCGTGTTTCTTTTTGAATTTATACTTAATATGGTTATTTTAATCATAATTAATTAATTTTATATTTAATTTAGGTATTTTGAAGTATCTTGGTCTGGAGATGGTCGAATGTGAGCTTACGAGTGGAGTTTTAGCAAAATCGGGCCTCGATTTGAAGTATTACGGCTGACACTGGGTATGTTGCCGACACTGGGTTACCCAGTGTCCGAGCCATCCCGCCCACACCTGCCGAGCATGCCCGCGTCGATCGACCAAGAGTCGGCGCAATTCTCTGTAGCATCGATCCAAGCTGCGTCAGTCGACGCCCTGCCGAGAGCTGCCGACACTGGGTAGTTGCCGATACTGGGTTAACCAGTGTCCGAGCCCTGCCGATAGAATACGCACCATCTCGCCCAATTGTCGAGCCATATCGACCCAAATGGTCTAGTATGACCATTTTGGGTCAAATATGAGAAATCCAAGCTTATAAGGCATAATTGACCCATTTACCCCTAATTTAATCTAGTATAAATATGACCCTTATCTCATTTTGTAAAGATATCTCTCATTCCTCCAAACCCAAGCTTGAGTTTGGGAATTAAAGTTTCTCTCTCTAGATTTAGACTTAATTTCAAGGTTTGCCTTGGATTTGTAAGCTCAAGAAGAATTCAAGTACTCCCTTGAATTTTATTTTGATGCAATATAATTCAAGCTTGTTACTCTTTTCCTTTAATTCAAGTAAGCTTTCTTTCAATTTTATGCTTTGTTCTTCAATTTCATGCATGTTCTTCAATTTTATGCCTTTTGCCTTAGCTCTTTGATTTCTTGCTAGATCTTGTGAATCGTCCATGGAATCTAGATGAGTGACACATCTAGATCATAGATCGAGTACTTGATCGTCTTTATTTTGAGTATTTGCATATGTTTCATGCTTGTTCTTCATTTTATGCTTTTTGCCTTAGCTATTAGAATTGTTGCTTGATTTGTGAATTGTCCATGGAATCTAGGTGAATGACACACCGAGATCATAGATCGAGTCTCGGATCGTTTTTATTTCAAGTCTTTCATATGCTTTATTTTGGTTTTTATTTTCATGCATAGTTTAGGTTGAATCTTAGATCTACACTTCGTTGCTTGTTATTTTCCGTAAAGTTTTAAACTTTGATGTCAATTTTCATTGCTCTTTCTATTCATGCTTTCGATTTTTATCAATTTGCATTATTCAAGTTTTTACGTTCATGCAAGCAAGCTTGTACCTTGAGCTTTCATGCTTGTACTTGGTGAAACATTGCTTGTTCTTTCTTATTTTCATTATTGCTTTGCATTTTCATTTCAAGGCATACGACCAACTTGCAATTTCATTTCCTAGTTTAGTTTGCTTAGTTTCATTTTCCTTTTATTTCTTCAAGTTACAAACACATTGACTCTTACGATCGATCCGATAATATCAAGCCAAATGAACTTTTATTTTCAAAACCACTGAAAATCACACTTCATGAACTCTTCATCTCCATCCCAACCAATTCGATGATTCATGAAAAAAATACCTCACAAAACATCAAATCTAATACATCAAACCGAATCAATTCATGAGAGGTAGTTTTTGAATCTCGCAGATCAAAATCCCAATTTTTGCAATGATTTCTCAAGCCATTATTTTTCAGATAGACACCTCAAAATAATTCAAGGATTCTCAAGCAACGTAAATAATTCAAGGATTCAAAAGATGCATTTCCAGTAAAATCTAAATGGAAATTAAAGCGCATTTTTTCTTCACCCGCTCGGACCGCCAAGATCTTTTACCGATGAGGGTTTAATTGCAGCAAAAATAGAGAGATACATGATATGAGATGTTTGATTGTAGATGGAGGTAGATGAATGGGAGCGAGCCGCTTGAATCCGAAGAGAGAGGTGAATGAGGTTTCACAGTAGTTTCATTTTTATTTGAATGATATAGGGATGTGGCATCAAAAATAGATTTAAACTTAATCACACGAAATTAAATTCGTATTACCATCACACAGAAGACTTACTCTATAAAAATACTTCAAAAGATAAAATTAAAAAGAGTAGGTCTCATGTGAGATCGGTCTGATAGTATGATATTGCATTTTACCATTTTATTAAAGGGCACGGATATACGCACTCCAAAATTTTATTTGTGTACCCCATTAAATTTTTTTTTATAAAAATACCTAAATTACCCTCAAACCATGACCCAAAATAAAAGGCACCCACTTATTCTTCGAACGAGTGATTTCCTTCACAGCGCAAGTCCACATTGCAGCGGGCCCGGGGTAAGATCGAACACAATTTCATTCTCGCTCAAATTCTTCTCGAAAACGGGCCAGGCGACGGCCGACCCGCAATGTATTACCACGTCATATTTTTTCTCTGGCGGGCTCGTGAGAGACGATCCCTGCGGTGTTCCGTAATCAAAAACCTCATCGGCTCCGAGGATTTTCAAGAAGTCGATGTTGCGGGCCCCACAGGTGGCGGTGACATAATTATTCCCGACTTTGCGAGCTGAACGGCGTAGAGCCCGACCCACCCGAAGCAGCAGTGATGAGAGTGTTCTTCTCGGGCCCTGTTTTGTCAAGATTAAATGTACAAAATGAATTGTTATGATTAAAGACTAAATTGATTTAATGATGTGTGAGATTAGAGTATAAGACTTAAGAGTATTCAGAATTGCAACAACTTTGGGTAGTCTGGGTTGCGGCGGTGACAAGGCGATGGTGGTAGATGATTGAAGATGAAAAAATATATTTTTTGGTTTGGGGTAGTTTGGGTGTTTTTATGAATTTATTTTTTAATGGGGTACACAAATAAAATTTTGGGGTGCATATATCCGTACCCTTTATTAAATCGATCTGTGCCCAACCCGTTGCCCACCCACCCACCCAACGACCATACGAAATAAAAAATGGGATAGAATTTAGGGTCCTACTCTCTCCCTCCTCTCATTATCTGACACCAAATGTCCCGTTCGCCAACAATTGACATCATCCATTGGGGTGAAATAACAGAAAGAAACAATGAATTTGCGGCAATTAGGTACTGGTGGAGAAGACGATGATGGGGCTATTGGGTTCATGGTGAATTTTTTTTTTGGTTTGAGCCATAATTAGGGTTTCTAGCTAAGCGGCTTTGTACGGTGGTCGGGTGGAGGTGGTGGTTTCAACAGAGAGCAGTTTCTTACGGATGGGTTTGGTCGTGGGTTTATCGATGATAGATCATTATTTTAGGTGCTATTTCCTGTCGTAGAGTCAATATCTGAGGTACATTAGTAACTTTAAGACATCGATTTCTTTAATTTTCTTGGATTAATTTGGTAAAATATTTTGTGACTGTGACTGATAGATCACGAGTTATCTATATTTCTAAAAATATAGATACTATAACCAGAATTATAGTTAAGAATTTATTTCTCTCAGGATTCCAGAGTCGCTGCCTAATCTTTACGATGAAGTGCTTGCAGCTGCGGCTAATGCTGCAATTAGTGTTTCCTCTGATCTCAAGATAAAACAGGTTTCGATAACCTACTTATGGTTTCTCATTGTTTATGTTTTAAAAATTCTCTATTTTTGTACAAATGTTTGGCTTGGTACTACTCGACATTTTGGGCGGTATTGTTAAAGGATCAAAAGGACGTAAATGTGTCGTGAATCCGATTCTTTATCTGATTTTAGTAATCTTAAGGACATCTTCATGAAAAAACCATTTCCAAAGCCATCAACAGCTCAGATGAACAGGAAGCAGTCGATCTTAACATAAGTTTCACACGACTTTTTTTTAAAAAAAGAAAAAATAATAAATGCGAGCTTACTATGAGATACTATCCTGATAAGTCTGTAAATTTGTACAGATGACATTGAAATTGATGAACCTGAGCCATTGCCATCTACCTCATCTCATGTAGTAGATAACAGAGATAAATGTATATAAAGATGCACTGCTTTTGTGTTGATTGTGGTTTTTTGGTTAGTAGATTTGGTGTAAATTGAGACATTATAGTTATTTGCAGACAATAATAAAGAACGAGAATGGTTGCTTGATGATGGTGATGAGATTAAGCCCAAAGTTAGAACAAGGGAAGAAATCATTGCTAAATATAGAAAATGTTGGGGTAGGTTATGAGTTGGCTTAATTGGGCTATTACACTTGTATAGAGTTAGATCGCCCTAATTGTTTGTGTTTTTTAATCTTTTTTTTTATATATATTTCAGGACGCCTCGTCTGCAGCTGGAGAAGTAAGAAACAAGCTTCTGGAGTGCCAAGAAAAACTTGAGGTGACTTTTCTGTAAATGAATCTTATTATTATTATTATTATTATTATTATTATTATTATTATTATTATTATTATTATATTTTAATTGGTTTTTTGTGGTCATTTGAAATGTGAATTTTCGTGGTGTCTTAACCTTTGGGTCGTCCATAACGGAGGCTATATCTGTCATTTTGCTTCACAGAATCAGCAGGCGAACCGAAGACCTGCGAAATGGAGCTGAAGACTTCACCTCATTAGCCAATGATCTTGTCAAGGCAATGAAAAATCGATTTAATAGCTTCAGAGAATCAACGATTTTTTGTAATACTTCGATAGGTGTAAAGTATTACTTTAGTGATACTTTTACTTCACTTTGTGATACTTTTACTACAATTTGTCATACTTTCTTTGCATTTTGTAATACTCGATATAAAATTATAATATACAATATTTGTGCCCAAAATTGTCATACTTCTAACTCAAGATGTGATACTTTTACTGAACTTTATGATACTTTAACATAAACTATAGGGGACTTCTACGGTGTCATGAATGTACCATTTTTCAATTAATCAGAACCATTAGATCAAAAGTTGGTTATGAATAATGGTAGATCAATGGAGGTAAATGCAGGGGGGATGGGGGCATGGTAGTCATTTTCTAAACTATAATATGAAATATTATTACCTAAATTTGTGACATTTTGAAATAAAATTGTAATACTTTTATGTAAATGTTGATATTCTATATAAAAGTATAATATACAATATTTGTACGAAAAATTGTAATACTTTTACATTAATTTCTAATACTTTTATCTTATTTTGTGATACTTTAGACGAAGTTGTGATATTTTTACTCATTTGTAATCCATATTGCATCCCTCACCGCCAAATTCCCACCTCTCTCGAACACATGAACACAATCACATCAATATTTATATCAAGAGAAACAAATGACATCAATACAATCTTTGTGATACTTTAACAATATTTTGTAATGCATTAACTATATTTTGTAATACTTAATATAAAATATATAGAGACGTAAAAAATTAAATATAAATATAGACGAACTATGTTTTGTAATACTATAGTTATATTGTAAGTATTACAAAGTGTTGTTAAAGTATCACAAAATATAACTATAGTATTACAAAACATAGTTCGTCTATATTTATATTTAATTTTTTTACGTCTATATATATTTTATAGTAAGTATTACAAAGTGTTGTTAAAGTATCACAA
>BMAC01000541.1:630694-662205 GCA_014905375.1 Phtheirospermum japonicum | reverse complement strand
AATTTATGTTTTGTAATACTATAGTTATATTTTGTGATACTTTAACAACACTTTGTAATACTTACTATAAAATATATATAGACGTAAAAAAATTAAATATAAATATAGACGAACTATGTTTTGTAATACTATAGTTATATTTTGTGATACTTTAACAACACTTTGTAATACTTACTATAAAATATATATAGACGTAAAAAATTAAATATAAATATAGACGAACTATGTTTTGTAATACTATAGTTATATTTTGTGATACTTTAACAACACTTTGTAATACTTACTATAAAATATATATAGACGTAAAAAAATTAAATATAAATATAGACGAACTATGTTTTGTAATACTATAGTTATATTTTGTGATACTTTAACAACACTTTGTAATACTTACTATAAAATATATATAGACGTCACAAAATATAACTATAATATTACAAAACATAGTTCGTCTATATTTATATTTAATTTTTTTACGTCTATATATATTTTATAGTAAGTATTACAAAGTAGTGTTGAAGTATCACAAAATATAACTATAGTATTACAAAACATAGTTCGTCTATATTTATATTTAATTTTTTTACGTCTATATATATTTATAGTAAGTATTACAAAGTGTTGTTAAAGTATCACAAAATATAACTATAGTATTACAAAACATAGTTCGTCTATATTTATATTTAATTTTTTTACGTCTATATATATTTTATAGTAAGTATTACAAAGTGTTGTTAAAGTATCACAAAATATAACTATAGTATTACAAAACATAGTTCGTCTATATTTATATTTAATTTTTTACGTCTATATATATTTTATAGTAAGTATTACAAAGTGTTGTTAAAGTATCACAAAATATAACTATAGTATTACAAAACATAGTTCGTCTATATTTATATTTAATTTTTTTACGTCTATATATATTTTATAGTAAGTATTACAAAGTGTTGTTAAAGTATCACAAAATATAACTATAGATACTTTAACAACACTTTGTAATACTTACTATAAAAATATATATAGACGTAAAAAAAAATTAAATATAAATATAGACGAACTATGTTTTGTAATACTATAATTATATTTTGTGACACTTTAACAACGTTTTATAATACTTACTATAAAAATCATATAGACGAATTATATTTTGTAATACTATAGTTATGTTTTGTTATAATTTAACAACATTTTGTAACACTTATTATAAAAATATATAGACGTAAAAAAATTAAATATAAATATAGACAAACTATGTTTTGTAATAATATAGTTATATTTTGTAATACTTCAACACTACTTTGTAATACTTACTATAAAATATATATATAAAGGTAAAATTTTTAAATATAACCCTCCTCAATAGGTGCAATTTGTAAAACAAAAATAAAAGTCAAGTCAGAAATTTTAATTTACAAAATAAATAAACAATAGAATTTGTTTGAATAGGCTAAATCTCAAGGTAATTAATATTCGTAATCATCCCAAACGACGAATAGCCCCCCCAAAGAAAAAGCATGGATGGGACCTTTTTACTGCAAATCCTAATCTGCTTCTTTAAACTTCCAAACTCATTCATTCCCTATCGCTCTGTCCATGTATATATAGTATTCCCCTCCATGTTCATATGTCCCCAAACAAAAATGTGGCCTAGTGATCAAATTTACAGCTCAAGCAGTGGTGGCTCATCACTACCTTGTGTACATCACGTAGGAGAGAAGTTTCATTCTCTTGATGTGTAAATCCCCAAACCAATTACTAACATGCTAATGAAAATACAAAATTACAAATACTCTCGACACAATTTTATTTTTTTTGTTGGAAATTAGAAAACCATGTCGTAACGGCTCGATTTGTATGATCAAGATGAGTAGTCTCATAAACTGGCAACCTTCTCTATACCTCTGATTCATTCCAATGGCTAAAAGATTATCCAACTCGAACAAATCCGAACTTGCATAACTTGCAGCGTCAGCATCTTCTTCCTCATACTCGAAATCATGATCGATCGACTGAATTTTAACGTGGGATTTTTTCAAATTATCAAAAGAAAATTCAAACTCACACCCGGCTTGAGTTTTCATTTGATAATTTCTTAGCAAGTCTCTAGCAACCTCCTCGACATGCCGATATTTCGTTCGTAGAGATTTTCGTTCGTTCCCGTAGCGTAAGTCATCGTCGACTCTGAAGGTTGTGGGGTTGGTGGGCAAAAGAGCCACAGTCACTAATGCTGCGTTCTTCTCAGTCATTTTATCAAACACTTGAAGTTCATCTTCGATCCGACCACAATTCGTACACATCAATCAACGAAGTACCCAAAATCATATCCGAATTCAACAGTATGTTTGGCTAAATCCTTTAACCGATTGTAAGATCTTTTTCTTCATGATTTCACTATCAACAAAATCAATGGAAAAACTCATTTCTATAATGACCCTTACCGCCTCATGAGGATGTATTAGTTGTAGATACTTCGGAGTCGCCAAAGCCCCATCGCCCAGGTGCTACAACTTGATTCGTCATCTCTTTCCGCTGCTTGCATCACTGCGCCGTCCATTTTGATAGGAGTTAGTGCGTGGTGGTGTGTGTGCACGTGAGAAAGGAGACAGGGAAAGCGAAAAAATACCTCAATTTGGGGAATTGATTTGAGGATTTCTTCTTTGATTGGGTATGCAAGGATTGTCTGCGAGATACGTCGGTGGTGGCGTATGGTGGCCGAAAGTGAGTATACTTCTATATGAAAGAGAGAGAGAGAGGGGTGGGGCTGCGGAAGAAAACTATTGGACTCTCAATATTCTATTTCTTGGTTTGGAATATGTCTCAAAAGTGGATAATATATATTATATTATATATTTAGTAATATTTATTTTTTAAATATAATGATGTGATAAAAGAGATGAGTGTGGGGTTAAGGGTAAGAAATGATTGGTTGTGAATTGAAAATTAGAGTTATAGAACAAACGAGGATTGAAATTCGCAATCTCAATCGTAGTATTCGCAGTCTTAAACCAAACAAGGCGGGATAATTGACGGGTTACATGTTTAAATGGGTGGGCGGGTAGAGTTTTTTTCAAATGGTAAAAACTGGTCTAACCCAAGTATTTGCTAATTAGAAAAATGAGATAATTAAGGTCACAATTTTTTTTTATTCTTTTTTTTTCCTCAACGATAGGTTAGTTGTATTCAACTCAAAAAAAAAAAAAAAAACATTATATGCGAAGACCCAAAGGATCCAAGATATACTTGGAGATAAAAAAATTCTACCAAGGACATCAAAAAGACTAATAGTAATTAGTTCTAGAGATTTTCCAAACTAGGAATAGGAGCAAAAGAAAAGAATGATGATGACTTAGGTTATAAACAGTACGGTAAAAGTACAGAGGCCTTATAACCTGAACATCATCATCGCATAAAAAAACACAATTCCATGACAAAAAAACGAACGTAGCACTGGTTAAAACAAAAACCCTACTACGACAATAACATAATAAAAATAAAAATTTGTAAAATACAAAAAGATCAGTGGAGGGCCTTTCTAAGATTGTTGCAGCAGTAATATTCTTGCCACTCGGCAATTGCAAATTCGATAGTAGCCATTTCAGATTTCCATACATTCTCAAACAACCAGAGGTTGCGTGATTTCCATAGACACCAGAGGATATAAGTTGTAAGTTGAATACGGTATTCTGAACATTCCTCATCGTTCAATTTGCAGATCTGACTCCATCAAAGGGGGAAGGAAAAAGTTTCAACAGCAAGTCCCTCCCAATAAATAGTTGACAATTTGCAACACAATTTTGGCCTAGGCAGTCGAAAAAAACGTGTTCCAGAGTTTCCACATCTTCACCGCAGCTTTTGCAAACACAATCAATGACAATTCCTTTTCTGTTTTCAGGTTGGAGTTAGTAGGAAGAATTCCTGAAAATCAATTCCAAATAAAATGTTTTATTTTACCTTTGATGGCCAGTTTCTAAGTTCTTTTCCGACACACATTTTGAATGAGAAGATTATTACTTGATTCCGGAGTGTCCATCTTCCCCACTTTTCCCAAGATTAGACGGTGATAGGTGGATTTTACCATGAAGTTACCTTTATTTTCCAAGAGCCAAATCCCTTTATCAACCTTATCGGCATGCAAGTTTTTTATATTAAGAATATGGTCACAGTCCTCTTTAGAAAAAATTTGCCCAATGAGACTTTCATTCCGACTTCAACCATCTTGTAATAGAAGATCACAAACATTCTCAGCGCAAGGAGTCCCCAACAGAGGTGGAGAGGGTCTGAAATTGATAGCTCCAGGTAGCCAGGGGACTTGCCAAATTTTAATGGTCTTGCCGTTTCCAACTTCAAATCTGAGCCCCATTTTGAGAAATTTCCTTGCTTTGAGCCAGCTACTCCAGACCCAAGACGCACTCTAGCTTGGTTGAACATCCAGAAAATTACCCTTAGGAAATATTTAGTTTTGAGAATTTGACTCACCAGCAGATTAGGTTTAGTGATGATTCTCCAAAGCTGTTTGGTGATTAGTGCATCATTGAACAATTAGATATCATGAAAACCGAGGCCACCAAACTCTTTGGGTAGAGTGATTTGTTTCCATGCCTTCCAAAAAAATTTCCTCCAAATCTGTTTCTTTTGGCCCCACCAGAACTTAGCATTAATTTGGCAGATTTTGGAGCAAAGACCTGCAGACAATTTGTAACAAGAAAGAACATAAACTGGGAGGGAGTCAAGCACTGATCTCACAAGAACCTCTTTCCCAGCAGCAGAAAATTGATTTTTTCAATCGTTAAGCTTATTGACCACCGAATCAACAACAAAATTAAAGACTTGTTTTTTTTATTTTCCTAAGACAAGGGGTAGACCAAGGTACCTACAAGAATTATGAGGCTTAATACCACTAAACACGTTACAAATTTGATTTTGTACAAAAGAGGGAGTATTTTTGCTTAAAAAAATAGAAGATTTGTCAAGGTTAACCATCTGGCCAGAGAAAGATTTATAACAATCTAAAATTTCAAGGACAAGGTGAGCTTGATCTAGACTAGCTTCACAAAAGACAAGAGAGTCATCAGCAAAGAGTAAGTGAGAGATGACATGGCCATTTTTGCATAATTTGAGACCTCAAAATTTGTTACTAGCAATGGCAGACTTGATGAGAGAGGTAAGAAATTCAGAAATTATTAGAAAAATGTAAGGGGAAATGGGATCCCCTTGACTAATTCCTCTAGAAGGTGAGATAAAACCACAAGACTGACCATTAATATTAAAAGAGAGAGAGGTAGAAGACACACATGTAAGGATCCAGTTGACAAAGGTTGGAGAGAATCCCATTTTAAGCATAATGATCTTAATACAATTCCACTCGACCCTATCAAAAGCTTTAGCCATGTCCAATTTGATAGCCATATAAAATTTCCTACTTGATCTGTGTCTATTAAGAAAATAAAATGCTTCTTGCGCAATGATAATATTGTAAAATATAAGCCTATTAGGCAAAAAGGCACCTTGATTAAAACTAATACAGCTAGACAGACAAGGTTTAATTCTTTTAGCCAAAGTTTTAGAGATGATTTTTTAAGTTACATTACAAAGGCTGATAGGCCTAAACTGAGAGACTTTTCCAGGGTTTTGGCATTTGGGAATAAGAGAAATAAGAGTGTGATTGATACTTTTCAGAAGTTTACCAGATTTAAAAAAAAAAGAGGAAATTACAGCACAAAGATCGTATTTAATAACATCCCAAAAATTTTGAAAGAAAAGGGGATTCATACAATCTGGGCCTGGAGCTTTATTAGTATTCAAGTCAAAAAGTGCATTTTGAATCTCGGTTTCCCCCACCGTGGTGACCAGAGCTTTAATCATGTCGGCCGTGATAGAGTGAGGGATACCATGAAAAAATCGATGTCACCAGTCACTACAAAAAATCCCGGCAATGCTGATGACCAAATCCGCCAGAAAGCCGTAAGTATATTGAATACTGACGGCCTCCTGACGGATATTGGCCGACAACATTATCGTGGTCAAGATTGCAGCATCTTGACGGGATAATATTTCCACCAGGAATACTGGCGGATTTCTTGACGGCCAAACCCTCCAGGAAATTGCCGTCAGTATTACTGGTGGGTCTAGCCGCCAGAAATATGTGATGCTATCCTGACGAGTCTGGCCGTCAGCATTACTGGCGGGTATGTGACCGTCAGCATTCCTTGCGGGCCTTAACCGTAAGAAAGTCCTAAAATATATTGACCGCCTACCCGTCAATAGAGTTGTAGTTCAAGAAAGTTTTTTCTTATTTATTAATTAATAAAAAAAATTAAAAAAATAATAAACAATAAAATTTTAGATAATCCAAAATAAATTATCCACTAATTAAAAATAAAAAAAATCATCCAATAACTAAAAATCAATCCATTCATAGAATATATAAAAAAAATTCTGAATTATCCATCCATATCTAACTATCACCACCATCGAATGTCGGATCAGAGGGACTGAGTAGGAGGCCGACGAGACATGGCCAAAGCAACAGCTTCTTCAATCTGCTAACGGGACCGGCAACATCTTGCACCATATCGACATACGCATTTGATGATGATCCCCCGACTTCAATATCAGCAGGCGATGAGACGAGATTTGTTTCCCCGTGATGAGTCCAAATGTAGTAATCAGCAATGGACCCTTTGGTACCGAGGTTACATTTTATCTCATCGATAGACCTATAACTAGAGTTTCTACACTTAGTTTGTGGGAAAGGGCATTTCAGTTTATCATCGTCCCTCTCTGCAGAATCATGCGTGAGTGCGAATTGTACGAAACTATCTACACCAGCCACGAACACCGAATTTAGAAATCCGGCAATATTTCATTTGTGCATCCAACTACGATCATCAGCCATCCTAAAATTTTTTAGTGTTATTCGTGATTCTAGAATTAAACAAGGTGACAAGATTTCGGCAGCATTACAAGAAGAATGAGTAATTCGAGTTATAATTGGTAAGGCTTCTATCCCATTCAAGAACGTGACATTTAGTAGTATGTATTATTTTAAAATATGCATTTTCTTAGATTCAAAATCTCGGCAGCATCTCCCCTCAATTCTCGTAGTACACGTATATTTCAATGCACCCGAGAACAATTAGAGATATTCAGAAATTGAAATTTTAAAAAAAAAAATACACATAAGATAACCATACTACAAGTCACATTCTCAAACTGTCCGAAAATGGGATAATTCAAAATTTAGTATCAAACTCTATATTTGATACTAAATCTCAAACGGGTCTAAGAATATTGGAATAATTCGAAACTTAGTTTCAAATTTTTCTATTTAATATTAATTCTCAAATGAGTCTATATATAATTGATTCTCTACAACAATATGAATCGCGTCACTTATCCAAGGTTCCAAATAAACAATTACCACCGTCACATTTTTAAAAAATATTTTAAAAACCCGCTATTGGAGGGACAACACCTCCCGATCGGCGCCGTAACCCACGTCAACATCCGACGGTATACAACCAACAACATCAATGACAATAATATATATAAATAGAATTAAACCCCGACCGATCACCACGACCTCCCATGCATGTAAAATATACAATTTTTCTTTTTAAATCCCGACCGATCACCACGGCCTCCAATGCATGAACAATATAATGGGTGCATACATATATCACAATATAATTTGTGGGTACAAAAACTGAAACTATATAAATTGTAAATTGAGGTATACATATAACTACAATTTATATTAAAATTATTTAAATCTCAAATTTGATTTAAAAAAAAAAACAGATTTTCATTAAAAAAAAGAAAAACATACAGATTTTTATTTTATAAAAAAAAAAGAGCAAACAAATTTTTATTTTATAAAAAAACAAAATTTTATTTTATAAAAAAAACAGATTTTTATTTAAAAAAAAGAGCAAACAGATTTTTATTTTATAAAAAAATAGATTTCTATTAAAAAATAAAGATTTTATTATAAAAATAAGAAGAAAACAAATTTATATTTAAAAAAATAGATTTTTATTTATGAAAAAGAGAATTTATTTTATATTTGCTAAATTAATGTATATTCTATCAAATGGATATATTGTAGGTTTATTAAATTAAAAATTAATTCATAATAATCAAAAAAATAATAACAATTAACAAATATCAAAAAATATTAACAATTAATTCAAAATAATTAAACAAATAATAACAATAAACAAATATCAAAAAATATTAACAATTAATTCATAATAATTAAATAAATAATGACAATAAACAAACATCAAAAATATTAACAATTAAATCATAATAATTAAACAAATAATAACATTAAACAAAAATCCAAAATTATTAAACAAACTACCTTTGTCTCGAGACGGCAACGATAGTGGTGGTGGTCGACGCCGGAGGGTGGTGGTCGAGGGCGATGGAGTAGCCGACGGCGCTGGTGGTGGTGGTGGGCGACAGCGACGGAGGGCACGCGTGGTGGTGGTGGACGGCGGCGACCTGCGACGAGGGCGATGGTTTTTGGCGACCTGCGACGGAGGATTTTGGGGTTTTTTTTTGCAGGCCGACGGCCGCTGGTGGTGGGGCGACGGCGACGGAGGGCAAGCGTGGTGGGTGGTGGGCGGCGACGATCTGCGAAGGGGGGAGGGTTTTGGGGGGTTTTTTTTTTTTTGCACCTTTAATTTCGACAGACTGAGGGCGGGGAAGGGAAGGGCGGCATTTTAGGATTAAAATCCTGACGACCATGCCCATCATATAGCGTATATATTTTTGTTTTTATTTTAACAAAAATTATATCCTGACGGGCATGCCTAGATTCCCGCTCTATCTTGAGGGGCTGCTGGTGAGGTTAGTTGCTGATGGCCAAGGTCGTCAGAAAATCAGCCAGCAACGATTCTCGCCAGGAAATTCATTCGTCAGCATTTCTGATGATTTTTTGGCCGTCAGTAAAACCGTCAGTATATGCGGGTTTTTTTTGCAACGAGTTGAGTTTGTTGTAGAAGTCTGTAATAACCCTCTCAATGTACGCGGCCTTCTCACAAATGTTCAAATCGTCATCAACTAGCCTCGTGATGCAGTTTTTTTTCCTTCTTTGCAAAGTGAATGCATGGAAAAATTTGGTATTTTTGTCACCTTCTTTAAGCCATTGCACTCTGGCTGCCTCCAGAATGCCTCTTCATGGTTGTACTCTAAATCAAGTTGCATATTATAAATGTTTTCGAAACCGAACAATAAATTGAGCCTGTAATTGTATCAGCCTGGCCCAACCAAACGCAGTCACTTTTTCTAGGCTTATAGCAAAAACAATCGGATCAGTTATCCGCTCCCAAGCCCTGCAACAAAGGTACATCAACCCTAAATCCCTAAAGTTAAGAGGACTATTTTGAAATTATATTTGGTTAATTGGTTTGATAGGTAAGAGTGTAAGGAGAAAGATCTTGTTCGCCTTCTTCTCTCTCTCTATATATATTTTTAATACTGAATAGAGCAAAGCCAAGCTCTGTCGTTTTCGGTTTCTGAAATTAATGGTGATTTTTTCCAAAATATATGCTCGCTTTGAGTTTTATGAGGCGATTTTCAATATTTCTTCTTCATCCACCGACTATATGTTGTTGTAGTATTTCATCAATAATTTCCTTTGATTTTTTAGTCTTTTTCTTAAACATCATCTGAATCTCCTATTTCTAGGAGGAATGGAGAAGATAAAGGAATTGCATAGAATGGTAGAAAATGGGACCAAAACCAAAGACCCAGAGACGTGGTGAGTTCAGATTTATTTCGTTGGTTTGTTCTTTCCAGTGTATCAAATTAACTATGATTAGACCTTGTCCTCTTTTTGTGTCATTCAAGTTATGTATGCTAGCTAGAAGAAGATTAAAAAAGTTATGTGAGTTAGTTTATATACAATAAATTTATTTTTGTTACTCTTGATTTCAGTGCAGTGTGCACTTCCATAGGTGTATTTTCCAATGTATTCGTTTGTATTTAGCTGAAATGTATGCACGTTCTGCGTTTATTTTCTGCGCTCTTTCATGCAATTCTGTAATGAGCAGCCCTTTTGTTCTTAACTGGGTAAGTTACTAGCTAATGCACTATGCTTGCAGGCGTGTTATAAAGTCCATTGTTAAAAATCTTGAACCAAACAAAGAAGCTTTATTGGATGAACTTAAATTCACTGCTGGTCTTCTACGTGAGGATGCTAATAACAAGTATGCCTGGTCCCATAGACAGGTACTTTATACAATTAATTCACCTTCTTGGGAATACACGCGCACACACACATGTGTATATATATATTTTGATTGAGTCGACTTAATACTATTTTCTCTCTTAATCCAGTGGGTTCTTGATAAACTTGGTAAAGGATGTGCGGATGAAATTGGATTCTGTAAAGAAATCCTAAAGGACGAGCGCAACATACACAGTAGACTTGCCTGGGATCAGGTAATTCTTGTTGGATTTATTTATTGCTACCCATCAAACCCACTATTCCTACGCCAATCATATGTGAATGATGGAGTAAATGTTAATCCGAAACCCTATTTAGAATTTGTTTTGGACGATGGAACCCCCTAGTGCCTTTTTTTAAACAGGAAGTTTGATTATTGGTTTTTGGTTTCTTTTAACAATTCATCACATTAATGTAAGTTTATAGTGGGAAAAGTTAATTGCCGCATTTGAAAATGATTATTGTGTGGATAAATTTGTTCTTTGTTTTTTATTCTTGTTCCCAATATCAACTTGAATTCTTTTTTGGCATTACCCGATTTCTTTTATTTGTATTTATCATCAAGGCCGGCCAAACGCTTTTCAGGGCCTTAATGGAACTTCATTAATATGGGGCCCTATTAAAAAAATACGAAATTATATAATGAATTGGAAAAATAAATCATAAAAATCACTATGGATGACCCATTGCATTTCACTTCCAACATTTTTTTATTACTTTTTTGCAGAGATGCTTTGCTGTACAAAAGTGTTTAGAGAGGGGGTGGACGTTTGCAAGGCCTAGTGAAGCAATTTTTGCCATTACTGCCATTTTGAAGCATCCTGAGAATGAAAACCCATGGAGATACCTTAGATTACTTTACAATAATGATTTGAAAGCTTTGGCTCCGAATCATCATCTGCAATTTGCTTTGGCCTGTGTTTTCACGGAAGCAAGAGATAGTGTAAAAGGTGTGACTGTGGATGTTAATCTGCATGAAAACCAGAAACATGCTCGGTTGTTTGATTCTGTGAATAAAAGAGGCTGTCTATTTGCGTTGGACTTAATTTCGGATCTGCTCAAACATGGTTTCCAACTAGACAAAGAAGCTGAAGATGCAATTGAAGAGGTATTTGAAATATATAAGGGTTCAACATTTGCCGAAAGAGTTGATTCTGTTTTGCAATCACACCGGATGGAAGTGATGGAATTGTGTGCAGATTTTACAAGGATGATTATTAACACGGAAGGTAGCATCTTATGAGGTTTTATTTTGTGGTGTCTTTCTTAAACACTGTCTGATTCTAATTCTGTACTGAGGAATATATATATTCTTGATTTCTTTTCTAGGAGGAATTGAAACCAGTTGCCTTACTCCATCGTCGGATCCCCCCAGCGTTCCAGGTAGTTTTTAATCTATTGGATTCTCTCTCTTTTTATTTTTTTGCTTGTCCTTTTTATAGATTTGATTTCCTTGAAGAATCTAATTATCCCTGTCTTTTTGTAGGTGTCATCCAAAAACTGGAGAGTATCTGCATTAACAATGATGATGATGGATGTAAATATTTCAATCTCTCTGTAATTTTTTATTTTTTATTTTTAAATCAATTATAGTTGTCCTTCCTTTGTTAACTGATGATGGTAAGCTAATTGTTTTGAAAACAGGTCTGAATACAGAAATCACAATCTTTCCAAATTATCATCCTTATCGCCCTTACTCCGAGCTAAGCGGTGAAGCTGGTTTCTCATGTGAATTTGGTAATTGATGTGAATCCCTTGAAAGTTATATTCAACCCTTTTTTAATTGTTTGTATCGTATTCAGTGATGCTATGTTGAGTTCACTGATTATTGTTTGACACGTGTATGTACCGTTGTCATGATATATAGGTCTACTTCCTTTTTCTACAATTTCGTATATATTTCATACAAGTGTACTCGGTGAACGATTGACTAGTAAATGGGGAGTTTGTGAGCACTGCTCTCGCTTTTAGTTGGCTTTTTTTTTTTTTTTTTTTTTAATTATCAAAATTCACTCTGTTTCATCTAAACTTTTTTGCAACTCATCAGTGTGCACTCCAAAAGCACAAGCAACGGCCTGCTATACTGTTTACTTTTAAAAAAACTCTGTTTTGTTATGTTTTGATATGTTAGGGGTTTAGGGTGTTTGACGTAAAAATTGTGTGTGTTTTTCCCCCTCTTGATGATAATCTAGCAACTGTGATTTTTATGTCAATGGGCTCTTGTTTTATGCTAATTCAGGTTTTCACTTTGCCTGTAGTCTATTTTCTCCCGGAAGATACAAGTTGGTTTCCTTCTTTTTCGGAAGATACAGGTTGGGAGAGAGAGAATGCCGAACAAGAAAATCTTGGAAGTAGTCAGCTCACACGAGATGACACCAATTATGGTTGGGCTCAAAATTATGTTGACAAATATCCGGATATGCCAGAATCGCTAAGGGACTATTGCTGGAATACGGCCGAATACACTGATAAAAAATTGGTCATGTTAACCCATGATTTGTTGTTTTATGCTGGCCACAACAACCCCACTGTAATTGATCTTCAACTCATTCTACTCCACATTTCTTTCAGCCTCGTGTTCCTTATAAATCTTCCCTTGTGGTACGAAGTTCTGCTTTTTAGGAGATGTTCCTTAATATTTTTTTTGGCAAACGTGAAAAATAATATTATATATTATTATTATTTTTAATTGCACTGCGCCAATACACAGAGTGATGTTGTTTGTAATTTGGAGATGATTGCCAAATGGTATATGAGACTTGTTTGTTCATCAGGTATGGCAATTCAGGCATCTGGTAATTGAAAAATGCTCTCTTAATTTACAAGATGAAGTGAAAGTTCTCGAGTTACTTAGCAAAGGCAGCATTTCAAATGACAATCTATTCTGGTAAGCTACAATGGAGCAACAATTTTAATTGTTTATTTATTTTTATTGTGCTCTCTTATTTTCATCAAATGAATGAAAATGTGGTGCAGGCATCACCGGCGGTGGGTTTCTGAGAAGATTGGAAGTGATGCAGCAGCAAAGAAGGAACTTGAATTCACTGATAATATTCTGTCCGAGGACCCTTACAACTATCGCGCCTGGTCCCACAGACAGGTCGCTACACTGGATTTATTTATTTTTAGCAAAGAGCCTATATGTGTACCACTGTTCCACATTGTTTACTGTTGTTTAAAGGTTTTGATTGAATTTCGTTTTCGTGCAGTGGGTTTGTCAAGTATTTGGAATAGAATGTTGGGGGAAGCTGAATTTGCGTGATAAATTCCTTAAAAAAGATGCTTCTAATTGCTTTGCTTGGAATCAGGTATTGCCAATTTTATGTTTTCCATTTCATTAATGATATTGTTATTTCATGCGGTCTTTTTCTCTATCATGATGGGTGCAGAGATATTTTGTCTCTGTCATGATGGGTGCAGACACGCGTGAACGTGAAGCGAAATATGCTACAGATGTGATCAATGCAGAAGCAGAGAATGAAATGCCTTGGACATATCTTAAATGCCTTGTGGATGGCAAGATGAATCATAAAATCCTACTTGACAGTGACACGGCTATTTATGTATTAATTAATGAAGTAAAGCATATGAGAGATGGCGAGGCAGATGATGCTATTGTGAAGAAAAGGGTTGTGAATGCCCTGAAGATGCTTCTGTTCACTTCCAAAAGTACCAACTTTAAACCTCGGTGCGACTTGAAAAGGAGTATTAATCATCTACGTCCATCAAAAGGAGAAACATTTGTTGAAAAAGTTACATCAATATTGCACTCCATGGATGTGTCGTGGATAGGAGTTGTGGCTGAATAAAATGTTGATCGTCTTCGTCGTTAAATAAATATATGTATTCTGATTTTTGTAATGGGAATTAGCTAATGAGTACCTGGCTTTGCTGGAGTGTATTTGAATTTATTGATGTCAATGAAGACTACTATGGTCTTTTCTGGAAATGTGTTCAGTTAGTAATATTGTTGAATTATTATAATATGAAATTTTATAATATTGTTGAATTATTATAAAATCATTGAATACTATTGGGTTGATGGCTTCTTGAGCCAAACAAGCAAATAGTATATACATATATTATACTCTGTTTTAAAAATCGGCCTAACCTTCACCAATTCGTCTACGATTTTTAAAAGTCGGTCAAAAAAATCGCCGGGTGCCCCAGACGCTGACTAGGCGCCCCAGGCGTCCTCGGCGCCCAAGTCGGCGCCTAGGCGCCATACTAGTTTTTTTTTTAAAAAATTTATGTCCCGAAACGATGTCATTTTTGTGCCTATTTTTTGATTATTTTGATTTTGTAATATACGTTATGCTATTTTTATTTAACTAATGAACTTATGGATCTATACTGTTTCGAACTTTGAATCGAATAATAGATTTAAACTCGTGAATTGTAACTTGTGATTATTACTTTTAGTTTTGAATTGTCAGACTTTATTGTGTAGCAGGTAGTATGTTAAACTATTAAATAGTTGAATATAAAGTTGTAAATCAAGGTATTTATTCTCAAATTCTAGGCCCCGCCTAAACCCCGCCTAGGTGTCCTAAGCGCTAGGTGCTGGCCTGACGCCTAGCAGCCGCCTAGCGATTTTTAAAACACTGATATTATATACTAGAAATTGACCCGCGCTTCGCTGTGCGATAATTTTTTTTTTTCATATGGAGTTGTTGTATTCAAAGAAAATGCCAAAGTTTTATATTTTAGGAACGTATTAGAGGATTTGAACAAAACTCATTCATTCTTTGCAAGCATATAATGTAATTGGAATAAGAATTAATCACATTTATGAACCATGTTTCTATATGTGAACTTAGGGTCAATTATGGGTCTTAGATCTAATTAAATGGATGAATCAGATTTTTTGTGTATTTCCTTATTTAATTAAAAGTATTAGAATTGTATAATAAAAGTATTACTAGTGTATATAACTGAAAATATTATATTAATAAAGTATTGTGATTGTATAATAAAAGGACTGCTGGTATATAATAAAAGCACTAGTTCGCAGGTTCGCATATAATGACATGGCTCCATTTTAACTCACCTATATATATATATATATATATATATATATATATATATTAACACGTTTAAAAAGGTAAGAAAAGGCATGCCAGAATCTGCCCCAATCAAAGCAATGGGTTGGTGCTAAAACGTGCTTTCAAGCACCTTATCACCTTGTTCATTCGCCTCTGAACTCCCAAGCGCAAAACCTAAATCACATTCTTCTCAAAATATCATATCATTGGAAATATCAAAATAATCATAAAAAGAAAGAGGTGGTATAGTATGATATTTCATAAGAGGAGGGAACTTATTGTAAAAACAATGTCCACATTTTTTACCAGCTTACACTCCTTGATCTCACCACTCTCAAATCGTGATTTCTATAAATAGAAAATATGGTGCTCTCATCATTTTACTCTAAATGTGAGTTCTCCCTTCTTCACATTGATCAATGCTATACTCGTGGACAAGAACGGACGTCCAGGATCAATGTCCATTAATCAATGGGGAGTTTTTATCCTCTTGCGTATCTAAGACCACAAAATAAAAAGGAAAAATAAAACCATTTACCTTAAAAAGCACATCCTCCACAATACCCGTCAGATAAATCATAGGCATATCTGTCATTTGAAGTATTATTGTAGTAGGATTTATCGCCCTGATCTTCAGCTTCGCTATCGATAGTGGCATCAACTTGATGCTAGATCTAAAATCACGTAGTGACTTTTCGAATAAGACACCAACGAGATTGCAACGGATAATAAAACTACCCAGATTCTTGCACTTCAATCGAAACTTCATTTAGATCAACGCGTTGTGTTCTTCGGTGAGATTCACCATCTCATACACCTCCAACTTCGGCTTCTTCGCGATCACTTCCTTCAAGGTCGTCGCATAGTTGGGCATCTGCTGCAAAACATCAACAAATGGGATATTAATATTAATTCTTCAAAAAATCTCTAGAAATTTATCAAATTGCTCGTCTCATTTTTGATGATACATGTTGAGGAAAAGGTAAAGAAATAGGTAAAGTATATGAGTTAGAAGTATCATAAAAAAAAAAAAAAGAGTTAGAAGTAGTTTTAAGCTTCTCAGCCCCTATTCTGCTTACTATTCGATTTTGCTCTTCGCTCACCTTCTCTGCCCCTTTACAACAATCTTGGGCTCATCACTCAACTTCTTCAGACCCTCGTACTCTTTACCTGAATGACATTGCACTGCTCCTTTGGGTTTACTTCTGTATTACTTGAAAACTTAACCTTCTGAATTGATTTCTTATGATGGTTGGCAATTGAGAAATTTGCATCTCTAAAGCCTTCCGACACATATCAATAATTACCCGAACCTTGCTGGTTCACAAAATTCTTGTCTTCGATCTTTTACATATAAATCTCGGAACTACTGAGGATGATCAAGTCCATCTTGCTTGAGAGGGCTACAATCTGTGCTTTTAAAGCGTTCATCGTCTCATTATCAGTCATATTAGCAACTCTATTTCCAATCATTCGCTAGACTGGCTACTGGTAACTATTGGTGGCCATTTCTTCTAGAATATGAAATGCGTCGTTCATGGTTCAAGCCAATAATGCACCTCCAGCTGAAGAATCAACTAACGCTTTTGTCTAGCCACTCAACCCATTGTAAAAATAACATACATATTGGTAATTCACAAAACCATGCCGCGGACAAATCCTCAAAAGCTCTCGGAACCTTTCACATACCTCGTATAACGTCTTATCATCAAGCTATAGAATTGAGTGATCTCATTCTTTAGATTACAATATTACTTGCCTAGAGAAATCTAAACAAGAATTTTTGGCACATCTCGTCCCATGTCTCCATTGTTCTGAAACCCAAAGAATTATACCAACACTTCTCTTTATCCTGAAGAGAAAAATGGAATAATCGCATCATCGAGGACTCCGTTCATCATGATTATCCACAAATCTCAAGAGACCTCACCAAATGCGCATAAGGGCCACCGCTCGGAGATCCCCTAAACTGATTTTGTTGCACCATCGATATCAGTCCCATTTTCAATTCAAAACTATTCACTTGAGTTTGAGGACCGTTCACCTCCATAAGCCCAATTGGCTAAAGTTTGGAAAATCTCTCTTATAGGTCTCCACTACTCATTTTCATTGGGTAGAGCTTGTAGTTGGAATTGTTGTTATAATTATTGAAGTTGCTCGTTAGCAACTACACCTGCATTTTCACCTCTCCCATCCATTTTTACTCTTGCTTTCGATCTCGTGATCACAAAATTTCTGAAATCACCAAATCAAGAGATATTAATAAATATCACTAAAGTTACTCAATTGATCCCATACAATGGCTCTAAAAACATGTTCGTTATTTTATTTAAAATCTAATAGCAAATGTACGGTGTAGACATAGAATACCTACGAGCAAGATTGTGTTCCATAGAGATTGATATTTGTAAAATTAACAAGTAATGTAATCTTGATAGTTTAACTTTATTTAAACTATAGAAAGATGATTTTATTTTCTAATAACTAAATTTAAAATAAGAAAAAATAATTCAAGCAATGCAAAGCAAATGAAGGTTTTATCACGAGAAAAAGATTATTTTGGGGTTCGAGTTTAATGGGATATTTGATCAAACTTCATTCTAAGAGCATCTCCAATGCTAATCTTTTGACAGTACATAATTTTTAACACATGTCAATTAATTAATATAATGTCTATCTACGTCAGATGAATGTTAAAAGAATAAATTTTGGTTTCAAAAGTTATCTCCAATGCATAAAGTTTACGGCAATAATTTTGTGTATGTGGGCATTTATTTTTTTAATAATAAAATAAAAAATATAAAAATAATGTAGATAAGTTTGATCAACTAGATAAATTTAGAGTCCAAACCGATGGAGTAAAACATCAGTTCCTAGTTTTTTGCTACTTCATTCTGTTTAACATTCTTTCAGAAATCAGACAGTGCGATTGAAAGTGTTGAAATTATTTTTATCCATGTCATCACAACACTGCCTAAAACACTACGCATTGGAGAGTGAATTATAAGTACTGCTTTTAACTTGCTGACGTGACTGACTTTTTATTAAAATAACAGCACGCACTGGAGATGCTCTAATCACCCAAATACTTGTTTAAAAACTCATTTAGATATAAAATAATCAAAAAAGTAGTTTAATCCTCATCTCAAAGCAATTAAATGATAGATTATAAATACGAAATAATATCTCTATTCAAAATCTTTTTTATAACTCCAAAAAGTACAAATGATTTTCTTGTCTTGACAATTAATCTCAAATCTCTCGATTATATTGATTAATGTGTTTTGCATTCAAATTCTATTCATAAATGTTTCGTACGTATTTATTATGAGTTTTTTATGTGTTTCGAGTCATGTTTTTTGTTATCTTTTTCGGGTTGAGATTAGGCCATTTTGCATAATTTTTCATTTTACAGCTTTTTACTTAACTTTCCAATTTTTTGATCGTTAATTGGTCCTTTTGATATGACTTATGTGTTTTCTCATATAGCTAGAGCGCTTGACGAGCCAGGGGATAAAACTCGTAAAACATTATGAGAATCGAGAGACAATGACGAGAAAGTCAGCGTCAAGAAGTAGCCACAAGGACACTCATCCCGTCGGATGGATCTGACATCCGATGGGATTGGCCTACTGGAATCACATCCGGTCGGATGGATCTGGCATCTGACCGGATTGGCTGACAAAGATCCCATCCGGTACGATGCTTCAGACCATCCAACCGGACGTGAGCATTACAAACTCGTCTTTCAAAAGATCCTTCAGTTACCCAGGTGAGTTATGGGGGTTGGTAGACTACAAAAAGAGGAGGAAGGGGATCCGGTGAGGGGACGAGACTAGACACGATACATCAGAGCCCTCATGGCAAATTCGATACGAGTGAGATCGGGTTTTGTTAGCATAGCATTCAACCTTGAAGAACGCAACAATTCGGAGTTCGTGACAATCTTCCGAGTTCATAGTGTAGAAGACCATCTCTCCGGAATTATTGGAGTTAGCATAGCATTCATCCTTCAAGTTAATCATCCATTCGATTCAAATTAGTATTCTCTAAGAATCCATTTCCATTTCGTAGTTTTTAATCTTTTGGGTGAATATTTCTAGTTTAGAAACTTGGTGTTGGAATAATTTGGTTTTGTTTTGAATACTTTGTTGAATGAGATTAATTGATATTGTTTGCATTATCAAATTTTGTGTGGGATAATTTGGTTGATCAATATTCTTGCATTTCTATAGTTCTTAAATTGGTAATTGTTCTTATTAGAAGTACGATTGTTCAATGCTTACCATGTGTTCGATGAGATGTTTGAATGACAATTTTTAGTTAAATCCCCTTGTTAAGTATTCGAATCATTTTTAAATTCGTTTTAAATCATTGCTTAGTTTTTGTAAATGTCCGTTACGTTCCTGCATAGAGATTGACGCTCTCTTTGCAAGATTTGTTTTAAATTATAGTTTGCTTATCATAAAGAAAAACTTTTGTTCGCGTGTTTAGAACTAGAATTTGTGAATTTCGATATAATAAACATCGTCAATCCCATATTTCCACTCTTTGAGAATTCGACTCGGTTTAACTTGCCAATCTACAGTGACCCCGTTCTCTTACGGGCGAACTTTCTTTCAAAATGTAAAACCTTTTAAAAGTAAACATGCATTATTTAAATAAAGCTCTCCAAGTGTGCTTGTTCCCCCCTCTCTTCCTTTACCATTTTCCCTTTCACTCGTAGTGTGGGGAAGAAGTGGGTAATTAATTTTGAAAGAGCAATTAGTTCGACTCAAAAATTGGCGCCGTTGTCGGGGAGTGGCAATAGGCATTCGCGATATTTATTTGTGTTAATTTTATGTTGGATATTATGTATAATTGTTTTTAGTTTGCCACTCAATACGTTGATGTTGTTTATTGTTGATGCAAGGTCGAAGCGGCGTTAAAGGTGAGCTTGCCCTATTCATCAATAGCATAGAACGAGTAGGGAGACCGAGACGACTCTTTCTTTCCCCCGACGGGAGTCCATCCGAAGCAACCCCAACTACCATGTCAAACACTCCGTATTATAGTGGCCGAGTAACCGGAGGAAGTGGAGGAGGAACAATTGGTGGCCGAGGGATAGGACACGACAACCGCACTCCACCTCACTATCAACCATATGGCATGCCACGTGATGGTGACATGCACGTGAGAGGCCAACAGAACGATGTCCGGGATGAAGACCCACAGATGTTTGCTCTTATCAAAAACCAAGAGCACAACCAGGACGAAGAACAAAGAGGACCCGAGATCCTCAAAGATGGAAACAACAGGGGGGCCCAGCCCCCTAAGACAACCGCTTAATCATGATGCCAGAAAATCCAATCGACCAAACACCACAGCACTTCCAGAACCAAGAAGAAACCCGAGCTTTCAATGCTTGGGCAAATTAAGAGGTCGAGTACAACTACATTGGTAACGGCAGGCCCCAGACCCAAACAACCAGCGGAACAACAAATACGAGAACCGGGAGCGAGAACTGAATTATTTCCAAAATAGAGGAGAAGGGCGACCGTACCGTGCTTGGCAGGACAAAAATGCCCGAAACAACGCATATGAGGATGAGGATTATGGGCATTATGAAGATGATCAGTATTATGGGAATCGGGAAGAGTAAGGTGGACAGAGAGACTACGAAGGACGCACTAATTTCGGTGGGGGATGAGCCCCTCGATATCCGAACGAGCACTGACAAAGAGACCTCATGTGCCCAACCATTGGTCCGTTCAGCTCTGCCATAGTCTTTAGCCCCGCGGCCTGAGACTATGATTTGAAATCCAACCATGTCAGCCAGTTACCCATTTTCTACGACATGCCAAATGAAGACCCGCTCGACTTCATTCAAGAATTCTACGTGGTGGTGTCTGGAATTCTAGCTCGGGGACTAACTGAAAGGCAGCTTAGAATGAGGCGCTTCTCTAGCAGCCTGAAGGAAAAGGCGAAGCGGTGGCTTCTATCGCTGCAACCTAACTCCCTAACCAATTAGGATATTATTTATAAGAAATTTGTGGGCAGGTTTTACTCAGGCCAAACGACAACGAAGTTGAGGAGAGAAATTACCAACTTCGAGCAAATGGACAGGGAATCATTCAACGAGGCGTGGGAACGCTACAAGGGGATCCTCCATGCATGCTCTCATCACAAAAATAGTGCCAAGATGGTCAATAACTATTTCCATGAGGGGTTGTTGCCGAGCTATAAGCAACAAGTGGAAGCGAAAGCCGGTGATTTTGGAGATTTAACCGCGAGAGAAGCATGGGATCTATTTGAGCTCATGGGTGAGAAGTCGCAGTAGATGAGTTCCCGACCTAGAAAGGTTAAAGTGAACAAGGTTTCGACTTCTTAAGAGGAGAATAATAAGATTGAGGAACTCATGAAGCAAGTCACGTTATTGAGAAATATGTGAAGCGAGAGGAGGAGGAGTCGCAACCTTCACACGAATTATGTTGAATTTTTGGAGCATTTGGACATGGAGAAAACACATGTCAAGTAACGTTTGACAAAAATGAGGGTGAGGAGGTGAACGCCATTCAAAATTTTCAGTCCAACAATAAATCGGGCCAAAAATTCACCAAGAGCTACGACCCTTACTCGAACACTTACAATCTCGGGTTCTGAGACCATCCGAACTTCAAGTATGGCCTGGAAAATCCTAAATATGTGCCAATACCTAAACAGACAGATCCTGAGTACCTAGCACCACCTCCCCCGAACAAAAATCAAGGAGGTCCGAGTAATTACAACTCCTGCCAGAATAAAGGCCAAGGAAATTATCAACAGCGCCCTCCACAAGGGCAAAATAACTCAGTCCAACAACAATACCAGGCTCCACAGCAGCAACAACAAGCTCCACCTCCCTTGAATCCTGATGAAGAGTTACGGTTGTGGCGATAACGATAAGAATTCGAGACTCTACGCAACTGAGAAGAGACTCTCCAAACCATAGAATAAAATAATTGCAACAAGAAACAAATGGAAAAGTTGGAGATGATGATAGGACAGATCTCCGCGACCTTAGCAAAGCTCGGAACCGACCCCGGGAAGCTACCTAGTCAACTCGAACAAATAATGGCAATACATACTCCGAGGAAGAAAGAAAGTTGATAATGGGGTCGAAGAGTTGGAAGAAGAAGAGGTTGAGAACGAGCCGATTTTGGAAGAAAAAGAAGCAAGTGCTGAAGTGCCGCCCTTGAACGATAAAAAGGCGGCAATAGAGGGGATTTATAAGTCCCCAAATAGATACGTTCCAGGTTCTATCACCGGGATCTTTCCATCCAAGAAGGACAATTCGAGCAAAGAAGGCACAGCCAGGACATCCGGTCGGATGAACCAAGAATCTGACCGAATTGGAAGAACTGAGGCAACATCCGACCGGACGGACTAGCAAAACCGGTTGGACAGCAAAACAGTAGATCCATCCGACCGGACGAATGAGCAAAACCGGTCGGATAGCAAAATAATAACCCCATCTGACTGGGTAGACGAGCAAAACCGATCAGACAGCAAACAGTAGCTCCATCCGACTGGACAAAATATCACATCTGATCGGATACGACCGATGAGTAGGGCAATTCCAGAAATTTCAAGTTGCAATGAGTCATTCGAGACCCCGTGCCATTTCTGGGTCATCTTAAGCTGACAAGGGAGAACAAGAAGCTCTTGGAGCTCTATAACATGTTGAAGAGCGTGAACGTCAACCTTCCAGTTCTTGACGTGATCAAAGCTATGCCGACATATGTAAGATTTTTCAAGGAGCTCGCATAAATGGAAAGACATTTAGAAGCGAATGAGCGAATTGTGCTGTCAAAGGAAGTGAGTGCCATATGCCACCAACCACTACCGCTGAAAGTGAGTGATCTCGAGAGTTTTTGATCACGATAACTCTAGGGGATTGGCAAAACGCACGTGGAATGATCGATCTAGGGGCAGGGATCAACTTGATGCCTTACGCCCTATATAAACAGTTCAATCTTGGGGTGATGAAGCCAACAAGCATGCGGCTTCAACTAGAATACCGCTCGGTAAGATATCCATTGGGAGTGGTCGAAGATGTTTTGGTAGAAGTTGGCTCATTAGTAGTTCTTGTGGATTTTGTGATACTGGACGTCGGAGAAGTGACCAAAGCAAGCAAGGAGCACGTTATTCTTTTGGGTCAACCATTCATGTCAACCTCACACACCATGATTGGCGTACATCGAGTTAAAATGACATTATCCATTTTTGACGAGTCAGTAACGTTTTCACTCAGAGACATCCAAAATGCTCCATCACCCCTTTTGGGCCCGATTGCTCTTATCTCAATTTCGTGGACCAATGCGTGAGGGAGTTGTTTGGTATCGTGCCGTTAGAAGAGTGGAACGTCGAGGACGACAATTTTGATCCAAATGCGGAGGGTTTGGTCAAAATGTCTATTGGGCCCGTGCTGGAGCCTAAGGTGGAATTAAAGCCATTACCGAGCCACCTCAAATATGTTTTTCTTGAGTCCAACGAGAGGAAACCCGTGATTATTTTTGCGTAATTAGCGGAGCATGAGCAAAGAGAGTTGATCAAGGTGCTCAAAAAGTACACGCAAGCTATTGGCTGGAGCATCGGGGACATTAAGGAGATAAGTCCGGTCACATGCATGCACCAGATAGAGCTAGAAGAAGGGGTGAAGCCGGCGAGAGATGGGAAAAGACGTATGAACCCTACACTCATGGAGGTAGTTAAGAAAGGAATCTTCAAACTCATCAACGAAGGAATTATCTACCCTGTGGCGGATTGTGAATGGGTTAGCCTAGTGCACATGGTTCCGAAGAAGGGAGGCATCACAATATTGGAGAACAACAAAGGAGAGATCGTTGTGCCTAACCACCGGGTGGCGCATGTGCATCAATTACAGGAAACTCAATGCCGCGACAAGGAAGGACCATTACCCGTTACCTTTTATGGACCTCTTGCTCGAAAGCTAGCGGAACATGAGTACTATTGCTTTTTAGATGGCCTCTCCGGCTATTACCAAATAGTGATAGCTCCGGAGGATCAGAAGAAGATGACATTCACGTGCCCATTTAGCACGTATGCCTACCAGAGAATGTCGTTCGTCTTATGCAATGCCCCAGAGATATTCCAGAGGTGTATGCTCTCCATCTTTACCAAGTTCATTGATGAATTCCTCGAAGACTTCATGGACAACTTTTTGGTATATGGCTCATATTTTTTAATTGCTTAAATAATTTGTCTAAAGTGCTTGAGCGATGTGTTGAGTCTTGTTTAACTTTGAGTTGGGAAAAGTCCAATCTCAATGTAAAAAGTGGAATTGTACTCGGTCATGTGGTGTCGAATAAGGGGCAGAAAGATGACAAAGCTAAGATAGATGTTATTGAAACCCTTTCGCCCTCTAGAGATGTCCAAGGTATTAGAAGTTTTTTGGGACACGCGGGTTTAATCGGCGCTTTATAAAAGATTTTTCTAAAATTTACCGCCCGTTGTGTAAATTATTAAGTAAAGATGTGTCGTTTGAGTTTGACCATTAATGTATAAATGCCTTTAATGTTTTGAAAGAAAAACTCACCTAGGCACCCATTGTTGTTGCCCCTGATTGGTCCCTTTCGTTTGACATTTTGTGTGATGCGTCGAACAACGCGGTGGGGGCTGTCTTGGGGAAACGTGTTGATAAGTTGCTAAGGCTCATCTATTACGCTAGTTTTATGTTGAATAGCGCCCAACGCAACTATACTACCACTGAGCGTGAACTATTTGCTATTGTGTTTTCATTAGATAAGTTCCACTCTTACATTTTTGGTTCTAAAATTATTGTGCATACAGATCATGCGGCTTTACGCCATTTATTTGTGAAAATCCAAAGTAAGCCTAGGTTGACTCATTGAATTCTTCTTTTACAAGAATTTGATGTTGAGATTAAAGATAGGAAGGGGTGTGAAAATGTGGTAGGCGATCATTTGTCTCGCATGTTAGTAGATAGTGAGTCTAGTAAGCATAACTTTGTCGATGACGTTTTCCCTTATGAGGATGCTAACGCTATCGATAACATTGATGATCCTTGGTATGCTGATTTTGTTAATTACCTTGCATACAATATTGTCCCTAACCACCTTTTTGCCCAAGAAAGGAAGAGATTTTTGTTCAAATGCAGGAGCTTCTTTTGGGATGACCCGTACTTGTACAAACGCTGCAAGGATGGACTTCATAGGAGGTGCATTCTGGATGAAGAGAAGACGGACATATTGAGATTTTGCCACGACGAAGGAGGACATTTTGGAAGCCAAAAGACGATGATCAAGGTCCTTCAATCTGGGCTTTATTGGCCCTCGCTCTTCACCGACGCGTATCAATATTGCAGAATATGTGATAGCTGCCAAAGATCGGGCACGATAGGGAAGAAGGATGAGATGCCGCTGGTGCCTAAAAGGTGATCGAGATCTTCGACGTGTGGGACATCAATTTTATGGGCCCATTTCCGAAGAGCGGAGAGTACGAGTATATACTCGTTGGGGTCGACTACGTGTCAAAGTGGGTGGAGGCGATTCCCACCCGGAAAGCTAATTCCGATGTCGTGCTCAAACTCATCCAAGAGAATATATCAGACGTTTTGGAGTGCCGTAGATGATAATAAGCGACAGTGGCGGCCACTTATGCAATTGTGCCTTCGACTGATTGATGAGCAAGTATGGAGTGCGGCACAAGGTAGCGACTCCTTACCATCCACAAATGTCAGAGCAAGTAGAGACAAGAAACCGACAAATAAAAGCGGTTTTTAGAGAAGACGGTGAAGTCGAACCGCAAAGATTGGGCAACCAAGTTGGTTGATGCATTGTGGGCATATCGAACAGCTTACAAGATGGTATTAGGCATGAGCCCATTTTGGTTAGTCTACGGGAAAGCGTGCCACCTTTAGATTGAGTTGGAGCACAAGGCGGGATGGGTCGTATGCGCATTGAACATGAGTCTGGATGAAGCGGGAGGATATCGTAAGTTGGAGTTGACTGAGTTGGAGGAGATTCATGACAACTCTTATGAGATGGCCTGGACGAGCAAGCAAAATATGAAGGAGAAGCATGACAAGAAGCTCGTTCTGAAAGACCTGGAAGTGGGGAAATCGGCTCTACTTTTCAACTCCCGTTTCAAGATTTTTCCCGAAAAACTCAGGTCCAAATGGAGTGGCCCTTACTTGATTATGGAGATCAATGAGTTCGGGGCTGTCACCTTGTACGACGAGAAAAGCGACTCCACTTTCCAAGTCAACGGGCATCGTGTGAAGTTGTGACACGGAGGGCCCATTCCCAAGAAAGATCGTGAAGTTGTGCTATTGAGTGATCCACCTCAAAACGTTTAGGACTCAAGCGAGGTATCGTCGAGCAAAAGACATAAAAGTTGCACTTATTGGGAGGTAACCCGAGTTTTCGTTGTTTTTGTCCATAGTTTTGTTTATTTTTTATATTATTTTTATACTTATTTTTGTGTGTGTCACTACTACAGAAACAACTTTCTAAGGCTGTTAATTAAAGGCGGTTATTTGAAAACCGCCTTAAAAATACTTTTAACGGCGGTTGTGGTTAAAACCGCCGTTAAAAAGGTCATTTTACGGCGGTTTTCACAAAACCGACGTAAAAACTGGAGGCTAGCTGAATTTAACGGCGGTTTACAAAAAACCGCCGTAAAATCCAGAACATTCTACGGCGGTTTTTTGTAAACCGCCGTTAAATTCAGCTAGCCTCCATCTTTTACGTCGGTTTTCATATTACCGCCGTAGAATATTTAAGTTTTACGGTGGTTCTCAAATAACCGCCGTAGAATGTAAATATAAAATAAAAATAAAAAATAAAAAAAAGTCCAACGCCACGTCATGGATCCTTGTGCTCATTGATCTAGTGATCTCCACCGTCCGTTCAAAACAAATTGACGCATCTCCACCGTCCATTCTAAAGAAAGCTATTGATCCCCTTCCTTCTTTTCCTCTCCGTCATTTTTCCTCGCCCGTTGATTACCTCCGCCACATCTCACCGACGTGGCATGAGCGCCTGCAGGCGGCTCTCTGGTCGGTGCTCGCCATCGCTGCTGTCCCTTAATTCACCCATTCCAAACCCTAATCAACCTCCCCGACGCGACCACAACTAATCAGACTACCCCCAAAATGGCAAAGGGCTGGGAGCACGACTAAGCTRGTTCCCCTCCTCYGCCAAGTGTACGACGCCGACCAYCGTTGCTTCGGCGAKGATTACATCCAGGAGCTCGTCGAGAAAGATTTAGAACTGTTTTCTTTTTCTAATTTCGTTCTTTTTCACTGTGTGCTTGAATTTGGTGCCCTAATTGTAGTATTTAACTCGATGCAGATGGAGGGGAGCGAAATTAAGGAGGAAGAAAACGAGGGACTTAGTGAGAAGAAAAAAATCTTCGTCGCCGGCGCCACTGGGAGCACTGGCAAGAGGATTGTGGACCAGCTTTTGGCTAAGGGGTTTGCTGTTAAGGCTGGCGTTAGAGACGTAGATAAGGCCAAATTAACCTTCCCTGCTAACAACCCTCATCTTCAAATTGTGAGTTTTAGGATTAATTTTCAGCCTCTTTTTCTTTTCTTTTTAATTTAAATTTTGTTCTCTGTTGGTGTTTCTTTGACTAGTTATATGTATGGTGTTATTTGTTGGTTGGTTGGTTGTGAACTTGTGGATTTATAATGTTGTGCTACTGTAAGTCCAGTGAGTTATTTGTTTAAATTTTAAACCCACCACCTGTTCGATACTTTGCCCGAATGAGATGTTAAGAATTAAGGGAGTGTTTTCAAATTCTAAATTTATATAAAAAAAAAAAATGTTTCTCGGCTTCTAGGCGGAATAAAATATTTGAGAATACTGAGATAAATTGAGATTGCAAAAGGAATTGTTGTCTTATCGCATAACTCATGAAATTGATTGATATATACTAGGTTCTTTCTTCCTCAATAATTATATACTATTTTTTGGGAATTTTCTTGAGTGAGAATTGATTTATTAGAACCTTATATATWTGTAAGTTTTCTTTGTAGCAGAAGTTTCTTAAATAATCGTGTTATTGCATTATTTTACCTAATAATCACCTGCCCTTCTGGTTTTAGGTGAAAGCAGATGTAACCGAGGGTTCAACAAAATTAGCCGATGCTATTAGTAATGATTCCGATGCAGTAATATGTGCTACGGGTTTTCGACCTTCATGGGATTTATTAGCTCCATGGAAGGTTAGCGAATTGTACTATATATTGTGCTTTTCATTTAWCCAACACGCATTCTAATTTTCTTTTCACTCTTTTTTATGCAGGTTGATAACTTTGGCACTGTAAACCTGGTTGAAGCTTGCCGKAAACAAAATGTGAAAAGATTTATTCTCATAAGTTCTATTTTAGTCAATGGGGCTGCCATGGGTCAACTTTTCAATCCCGCTTACATTTTTCTCAATGTATTTGGACTCACGTWAGTCGCAAAGCTTCAAGCGGAGCAGTATATATCTAAAATCATAGCACCTACCAAAAATATCTAACTATATATATTAATATAGTGCATAATCATTGGTAAAAGACAATCGTACTGTATTAATCTTTTCTAAGAAAAATATCTTTTATAAGCTGCACTCTGCATTGCATGTATATAAATATGTAACTCAAAAGAATTCTAGTGCATATATACTGCATGCAATTTGAAATATAGCATTTCTCACCTCTTTTCAATTTCTACTTCTTTTTTTTTAATACATAGATATGGCTATTGAACGATACAAAGATATTGAAAATTATCTCTGTCCCAGGTACTAATTTTTTTCGCACATGTTAATTAATTATTAAAAAAGAAGGCATTTTTATTAGACAAAACCTCTTAAAAAAAACAAAAAACAAACTAGTGGTTTGGACACTTATTTTATTTTTGACTTAGTATGAATATTTTTTTTGGACAGGCTAGTATTGATACTCTACAAGATCTTCCTAAAGTTAGAATGCTGGACTTGTTTGGTGCCAAATATATGCGCCCTGTCATAGTAAGAACTTTCTTTTTTTTAAAATCTAGATTTTTATTTGAACATTATATAATAATCTCATGGAGTTTAATTGATTTTTGATGTACAGATTGGTGTGGGGTTAATGTATTTCCAACAATTTATAGGGATAAATGGAATCGGTTTCTACACTAGTGAAACATTTGTAGCAGCTGGTAACTCATTTCAAGCTGTCACACATTTTTCACATTAATCAACAGTATATTTCTGATGTATACTGATTTATTGGACTTAAATTGCAGGATTTTCTTYAGGAAAAACAGGGACAATTGCGTGGGCCATAATTCAGGTTCGCCTATTCAATTTATATCTGAATTTTYCCACTAGAGTATTGTATCATCGTCATTTAAATTACCAAATCATAGAGTTGGTAAAATCTTTTTGTCTATTTTTTTTTCCTAATTTTTTGTGACCATAATATTTTAGTTCCCTATAACTGTGGTTGGAGCAATATTAATGGATAAATCAGGAAGAAGACCTCTTCTAATGGTGAGTGTTTTGMATTTTCTTTTCTTTCTAAATTTATGTATTTTAATAACATTAGTATTTATTTATTTATTAAAAAAAAGAAATCTTATTTGCACTTTTTTTAGGTATCTGCAACAGGGACATTTCTTGGATGCCTCCTAATAGGAGCTTCTTTTTTCCTCAAGGTGATTTTCTGATTATTTTTTATTAACTAATTTATTTATTTTCCCCCAGTCACCGCATACTAAATTGATCCATATTTACCATGTCGAAATCAGGGTCAAGCGCTATTGCTTGGATGTGTTCCAATTCTTGCTGTTTCTGGGGTTCTGGTAAGATTAGTTAAAACCTGCCCCTAATATTTAACAATCTGAAAATTAGATATGCAATTTATTTATTTATTTATTTCATGAATAAATGTGACCAGGTCTACATATCAGCATTTTCAATAGGAATGGGTGCAGTTCCTTGGGTCATAATGTCAGATGCTCTGTAAATTGTTAAGTAACTCTATGTAATCTGCAACTAAAAATTACATTTCACTTGCTTTTCCACATGAATCTTTCTGGGCAATTAGAATTTTGGGCACTCTCGTTTTCAGATTTTTACGAAGTTTATGCATCAAACTATGAGAGTTAATTTGCCTCACTGGCTGTTTTAACTGCTAATTTTTTTTTTAAGAAAAAATAATGATAAAATTACCAACCGTAAATAAACTTATACGACATTCCTTGATCCCAGGACAAAGAAGGCATACCTCCCGACCAGAAGAGGTTAATATTTGCCGGTAAACAGTTGGAAGATGGCCGAACCTTAGCAGATTACAATATCCAAAAAGAATCGACCCTTCATCTCGTTTTGAGACTTAGGGGTGGTACTATGATCAAAGTCAAAACCCTCACAGGAAAAGAAATCGAAATCGATATCGAGCCAACTGATACTATCGATCGGATCAAGGAAAGGGTCGAGGAGAAAGAGGGTATTCCTCCGGTGCAGCAAAGGTTCGTTTTATTCGTTTTTAAATTTATACTGAATTTTGTTATTTGTTTTTGTACCTTGTTCACTCGTCATTCAGTCTGTTTGATGTTTGTCGTTGTTACATTATTGGATAACCTTGTGTGTAATAAGTGTCGTTTCAGGGGCTTTTAAACGCTATGAAATTCCTAAAATGCCCTTAATTAATATTTTTCACGGGATGAAGAGCAAATTAGGAAAAAGAGGATCACATTGTATCTAGAAATCCCAAAATGACACTTACATAGCAAAATTAAACAAACATTATGGTGAGTCTGTTATTTTAACGACACTTGGACGTTTCTATTTTTAGGCTCATTTATGCCGGCAAGCAGCTCGGAGACGACAAGACGGCCAAAGACTACAACATTGAGGGTGGTTCGGTTCTTCACTTGGTCCTTGCTCTCAGAGGTGGTTCGCTTTAGACAGCTATTTGCGGCTGAGAATTTGCAATAAAATGCTTGGATTTGATGCACATTCAAGATTATTTTTTAATATAAAAAGGAGATTATTTGCCATACCCAAGAATGGACATGGACATCACGAAACTCATAAAATTCACAACATTTGCAGATCTTTGTTGTGGTAACATTAGATATTTGTTTTGCTTATGATCGAATCTAAGAGGTGAACTTAGGATTTGGATACGAGTTTTGGTTTGATGTTTCTTATTGAAATATTGTTGTTTCTCTCTGCAAACAATT
>BMAC01000541.1:524849-602572 GCA_014905375.1 Phtheirospermum japonicum | reverse complement strand
AATGAATATATTCAAGAGGATGGGTAGCCAATTGGGGGAGTAAATTATTTTTTTAGCCGATTCATTTTTTATCGAATCTTCATGTCTTCGACGACAATTACTGGTTGTCCACTATCCTAAACCTCGATTCTATGGCTACTTGAGTGTTGTTGAGTTTTTTGGTACTAGAATTAATTAATATTTTTAATATCTCAGATTTTTTGGGCGAATTTAATATATTTGGAACTATTTTTAGGAATTATTCATACTAACTTCGTATACTTCTTCTTGTTGAATTCTCTTTGTTTGAGAGTTCTTAATTTTCTCTCTTCTTCTTCTTCTTCTTTTATGAATACAAACAATAAATAAGATGTTTGATGCTTTTGTATTTTTTCGATTTAATTCGAAAGATTTTCTTTCATCTTGATGTGGATGGATGATGTGGTAAGAATTATAAGCAGTTATTATTGCATAAAACTAGAATTATGTGGTTCCATGTTTAAGTTTTATTTTCTTGAAAATAAAATGTAATAAATTTAATTATTTTAAGAGATTTTTTTTTTTTTACAAATTTTAGTGAAGCTTGGTTAGAAATGACACCTTTTTTAACTGATTTCTTTTTTATTTTTCCTACTTTCAGGAGAGAACAAGTTATTGGGGTAAGATGCGTCCATATTGATCGGATACTAATGTTGGAGTTGATTTTTTTTCTCATTAGACCATTAGTTTGTTTTAATCTTCTCAGTGGGCTAGTGGTATCATTCTTGTGTGCGCGACGATCCGCGGAGATAATCGAAGGCAGGTATATATAACAAGAACCTCTTTTACTAACGATCTCCATCATCAACGTTCTTTTAAATATTGTTGGGATATTATGGTACTATCAACACATACACATTCCATTCAACATATTGGTGGTGGTTAGTTTACGATATCCTTTGTTTGGTTGTGGTAAATGAATCTTTTTTTGTTTCTTGAAATAGGAACAAATTAAAGTTTCAATGTGATTTTGGTGGCTGGATTCATTTACTCATATTTGCTAGCACGAAAGATGGATATTGATCAGGAAGAAAACGAGGTTGTCGTGATCATAGAGGAGGTTATGAATATGATTAGGAGATTTCTTTTGCTAGTGCATTTTTACATCAATCACTTCTTGGATCCTCTTGCTCGGCAGCGTCGAACTCATCGATTGTCTGTTCATTATAGAATGGCGGACAGAATTCCCGATCAGATAAGTAACATGCGCACATTAACAATCTTAAGTGACATGAATTGCATTGACAACCTGCGGATGGATAGAAACGCATTTGGTAGGTTATGTTATCTCTTGGAAAATGTAGGAGGCTTACAAAATTCTAGAAATGTACAAATAAGTGAACAAGTTGCATTATTCTTGTCTGTGTTGGCGCACCACAAAAAAATCCGTGTAGTTAAGTGTAGATTCCAGCGATCGGGACAAACTGTAAGCAAACACTTTAATCGCGTCCTTGATGTTGTTCTCCGTTTACACACCATTCTAGCAGCTAAACCCACTCTTGTTGATGAAACTAGTACCAACAATACATGGAAATGGTTCAAGGTATTATACTAAGTACTGAACATATAATAAATATATATACTCTGCAATATCTTAATTTAATTATGAGGTTATTTTTTCTTTATTGTGTATCATTCCGTAGAATTGTCTAGGTGCCTTAGACGGGACCTACATTAAGGTTCGTGTCCCATTAAGCCAAAAACCGCGATATAGAAATCGAAAAGGTGAAGTAACTGTTAATGTACTAGGCGTGTGTGATCGAGACATGAAATACACATACGTACTTAGTGGCTGGGAGGGTTCAGCAGCCGATAGCCGTGTCTTGCGCGATGCCGTCACTAGGCCTAATGGGTTAAGAATACCTACTGGTAAACATCATTTACAATAAAATAATTTTACTTTTCTAGATATACAACTACTCGCAATCAACTTAACTCATGTATATGAATGTTCTATGACAAATTATATTAAATTAATAAAAATAAAGTGGTGAACTGCCCCGTTCTTTTCAATTACAGGAAATTATTACTTGTGTGATTGTGGTTACACGAATGGCCCTGGATTTCTAGCACCGTATCGAGGGGTTAGATATCACTTAGATGAATGGTCTTCTGGGGCTTCAGGTCCTCAAAATTTTAGAGAACTATTCAACTTACGACATGCTAAGGCCCGTAACATAATCGAACGTTCTTTTGGAGTACTAAAGATGAGATGGGCAATTTTACGGAGTTGTGCGTTCTACCCTATTAAAACACAAAATCGCATCATCATGGCATGTTATTTACTGCAAAACATCATTCGCACTGCAATGGTAGTGGACCCAATAGAAAATCAGGAGCTGCCAAACACTCGAGATGGGAATGATTCTAATGAGACCCCCGATGACCATGTTGACCAAGTCGAACCCACCGAGGAGTGGACTACCTTTCGGGATACACTGGCATTGTCCATGTACAATGAATGGCGTGGCAGAATATGATTTATCTTTTAAATCATGCACTATGTTTGTATCTTTTTTTTTCTAGTTTGAAAATTGCACTTAGGATGTATTTTGATGAAAGACATGGGGTTGTCCAATTTATATTCCTCTTTTTTTAGATACTTTTGTATTGTAATGAACCTCGTGAAATTATGTGAACTCTGTTGGTTCCGTATTTAAGGCATGATCTTGCTTCTAATCGCTTTCATGGGCCTGCACTAGAGTAGCTAATATGATAAAAAAAAATTGTGAAAATTATAATCAGTATCATTATTTTATTTATTAATTAATGCATAAAATCTCCAATGTCAGACATGAACAATTTCTTGTGCCAATGTTATTATTAATAGGGGTGCCATGGAATCATCAGCCGGTGTTGGAAAGTCTGCTCCTTCACGCTCTAGTAGACGTGTATGGACACTACAAGAAGAGACGGCCTTGGTCCATGCATTGAAGGATATTGTCATTCGTGGATGGAAATGTGACAATGGCTTTCGTTCTGGTTATACTACTGTATTGCAGAATCAAATGACGCAAGCATTCCCAGGTACTGACCTTAAGGCAGAGCCGCACATTAGCTCTAAAATACATGTCTGGAAAAAGCATTATGGCTCGTTAAATACGATGCTTAGCCGATCGGGCTTCGGATGGAATGACACTTCAAATACCATCATAGTCAGAGATGATGCGGTGTGGACAGATTATGTGAAGGTTTGTATCATACAAACTTAAACAAGTTCACGTAAATCATTTAGGATGTGCGCTATTAATTTTCAATATTCTTTTGTCCATCCATGTTGTTGCTTTGTTTATCGCATTTGTTTAATGTCACTACTAGATGGATCCCACTGCCAAGGGTATGAGGTACAAGTCTTGGCCGTTTTTCAAGGATTGGTGTGATATATTTGGGAAGGATAGAGCGACGGGTGAGAATGCTCAAGGGCTCGTTGATGCTGTGAATGAAGTGCTAAACAATGGTCAAACCGATCATCTTAATGGTACTCCCGCACCAAGCATTGACCATATGACTCGGTCTGAGACTGTGGAAATCAGTACAGGTCAGGAAGCTGAGAGTAGCGCAACTGGAAAAGATAGAAAGGGGAAGAAAAGAAAGGCAGTGGACTCTCTGCAGGAACGCTTTGTGGCATTGATGGAGTCATTTTTTGCAAAAACCGATGGGCGTTTGGGTGAAATGGCAATGCGAATCGGGTTCCAACAAGATGTGAAGCTACAACGTAAAGCAGTGTTTGATGCTTTGTCACAGATGCATTTTCTATCAATTGAGGACAAGCTTACTGTTTCGAAGATGTTGTGCAAGAGCGGCGAGGACTTAGATCTTTTTGATAGTATTTCCGATGAACACAAAATGGTGATGGTGAAAATGATGCTCGACGGTCGCCTTTTAGATATTTTCAAGACAGGTAGGAGTCGCACGCTTGGTGTTGTTTTAATGATTATTGTAAAAAAACCTTTGTTAAACCTTGTTTTAAGACTTTTGGAACTTATGGGGCAATGTCCTGTGCATGCGTCTTTGGTAATGTATTATGTATGTACTTGTTTTGTCTTAAGCGACCTCCTATTTTGGACTGTGTACAAAACTAATTGTACCTCTTGTTTGTGTATGAACCAAGAACACTTTATTTGGGATAGTAAAACAATGAAAGTGTCTTTATTAGATTAATGCGAATTCGGAGGTTATTAATTTGTTGTCTAGCATGTAAAATAGAATTGGAGGACATCCCGCATAGTAATTTCAGTATTGGACAAATAACAAATATAGCAATTGAGGGCTTTGGAAACTAGATACATCCTGCTCTTTAATTATGCAAAATGGACAAATAATAAATATACCAAGGTACAATCACACTGAGATAACCGTCATAATTTTGGTTGATGTTTATCATTATTACAATAGTACAGTTGACTTGTTGGTTCATTAATAAGGCCTTTGGGAATTGGAAATGGAGTGTGCTTGTGGTAATTATGGTATGATTCAGCCACATTAATGGTAAATACGGTAGGGTACAATCAGCAGAAAAGTAACCGTCGTTTATGAATATATATTTGGCTGATTTAATTCCCCATCTACTTGGTTAGGTTTCTCTAATTAATGTTACTTATGAATGAATTTAACAAGAGGCTTCCACTAATATATATATAACTACTCATCAAGAAGAAAAATCCCAAGGTACTTCTAGTTACGGCAAATGCTTTTAACTTGATAGGCACCCCAGGTATTATCCTTGAAATCTTTATTCATAATTATTTTGGCAGAACTTGCATTATTTTTTTTACTTTCTTGTATATACTGGTCGACTTTCATATAAACATGGTATGAATAGAACTAATGAAATCATTGTATCTAAGTGTCATTTCTTTGCACTGTCGAATGAAGGCACCGTCAAGATGGTTAGAACGAGGAACCAAGTTGTCGAGAATATGTGGCGAAGTGTGAATTGGTCCGAAGATGATGAACGAGTTTGCCATGACCTGTTTTTTTCAATTTGTGATATGAAAAACAATCGACGCAATCCTAATGACTTCAACGGCATATGGTCGGAACTTGCCCGAGCTCTTTCTATAGCAATGAACAAACAATACTCTATGGAAAAAGTGCGCGCAAATTGTAGTAAAAGAGGAAGAAGATAAAAACCCTGAAATTAGATGAAATAGTAATGATTAAGTGCATTGCCAAATTGTAGTAAGAATATGGTTCATATTTCTGCCTTTGTTTTTTTTTTTGGAATGCAAGAAAACATAATCATAACAGAATGCGAAGCTATTTCTTAACTAACTCTCTCATAATGTGAGCTTATTCCCACCACTTCAAGTATTCCAACATATGACTAACTAAATTCTCATAATTTCATCCAACGGACAAAATTAGAGATTAATTTCAAGGATGGAGAAGGTTGAGAATTTGATTTCTTTAAATAATAACAAAAAAACAAATTGTTCACAGTGCAAGAAGCCCTAATTGAAAGCAAAAAACTAACCAAAATACATACCCGCGGCAGAAAGGGATAGCGATTATTAACCCTTCATTACCGAGTGGAAGGTCAAGGATAAGGCTCACAAACTCTGAATTGCAATTACTACTCAGTCGCTGTTGTTCCAAGAAAACCAGATCAGAGGAAGATAATGTCTAATGCCACAAATTGTGAGTATTATAATAATAAAAAGGATAAAGGGGTAATTTTCTAAATAATCCTTCACAATCACGGAAAACAAACGCATGATATACAAATAAATCCTGGCCCAACCAACATGAGGCATCAGTCAAAACAAACGACCACAAAGTTATCATGAACAGTGTTATATTGTTTACATATTAACATAATCCTATCCTATCCCCTAAGCAAACGATGCCTTAAGAAACTAGAATAACCAAAATGTTTCACTCAAGAAAAACTTTCAATTTTTTTCACAATATAGATATTTTGATTTATTATTTTTACGAGACTTTGGAGTTTGCCGGAAGTTTGTGAAATATAAAAAACTTTTAATACTACAAAATTAATTAATTTATAATTCACAATGAAAATATTGCAATTAATTTTCAGAATTTGGCTATTGATGCTTGATTAGCAATATTTTGGAGCCACGCATACACAATTACGGTCCCAGATAATGTCAACAGAGCTAGATTATCAATATTTGTGCATGAGTTATATAAATAAAATCTGGTTAGAATAATTTATTGTTTTTTACCTTAACCGGATACTGTGTGTTGTCGAATTTCCTATTTATTTATTTTTAGTGGTATACATGCTTAAATTTTTTAGTGGTGAAATTCGTATTAGTGAACTATTTTCCCACAAAAGGAGCACAATGGCGAATTGTTATCTCCTTGGAATTTTTAAAACAGGTCTTATATAATGTTTTAAGAGATCGATTTGTCTTGCAAGGAAAATTGCTAATGACGGGTACGCCTATTCAAAACAATCTCGCGAAACTTTGGGCTTTGATGCACTTCTGTATGCCTTTGATCTTTGGAACACTGGAGCAGTTCCTTTCAAATTTCAGGGAAGCTGGAAATCCTTCATGTAAACCTATCATATGTTTATGTGTTATGCCTTTTGCCTCTTTTAAATGCATATCGATTTTCAAAGAGTGGAGAAAAAGTGACAATTACTAGTACCTTCTCGGAGCAGGTCAAGATGCAGAGAAAGTGAAGGAGCAATTTAAGATCTTGAAATACGTGCTGGGGGTATTTATGCTCCGATGGACCAACGCTAAACTTATGGAGGCTGGGACCCTGTTGCTAGATAGGTTATCTTAGTGGGTCGTTGGCTCCTGTTGTGTTGGTTTCTTACGTAGATGTTGCTTCTTTTTTCTTAGGTGATTTACTATTATTAACTGATTAAGGTTGACGGGTTGACAGAGTGGCGGCTTTGACTCCACTACAGAAGAAGGTTTACGTGTCGATACTGAGGAAGGAGCTTCCGAAGCTGCTTGCAATTGCTTCTGGAGCTTCTAATGTGCATTCTTTGCAAAATATTGTAAGCGGATATATTCTCTCTTATTTAATTGCCTTGTGGTTATTATTTAATTTAATTCTCATGAATAATTCAGCTTCGGAAAGCATGTAGTCACCCGTACCTTTTTCCTGGTATTGAGCCTGAACCATATCAGGTGGGTGAGCACCTGGTTGAACCATATTTGGTGGGTGAGCACCTGGTTCAGGTAGTTCGACTACTAAATCAAGCTTGAAATCCTGATCACATGCTTTAACAAAAAATTAATCATGCAATGCTATACTCACCATAATTGAGGGCTAATAAAGCTTTAGAGGTAAGCTCCCTTCGCATTTCGTTCGTATCTTGTTTCTTTGTAAATTTCTCTTCGACCGATTTTTCCTTCTTCAATCTTTGATTTATTTATTTTTTTGTGTTGATCGTGTAATTTTGAATTTTATAGTTCAAGTGATTATCACTTTCATTTACTCGAATTTCATTTACTCGAGTTTAAATCTTGAATTAATAAAATAATCCTTTAGATAACAATACTCAATTTAAATCTTGAATTAATGAAATAATCCTTTAGATAACAAAATGTGCGTGTCACCTGCTGAACCTTCCGGCTAAATATCACAGCGTTGTGTTTTATATAGTTAATTGTAAAAACCTGTTGAACTGGGAGGGCAAAGTGTAATACGAAAAAGTTCATATATATAGTGTTTTTTTTTCCAATAAATAAAACTGTTAGGTTAGACAAGCCTGTCCAAAGAGAGTTCTCGCAAAGCAGCACATCTGGGTCATAACGCACGAGCCAAGCTTTGTTTGCTTTCGGTTCGGCTCACCTATAAATAGCCCCACGATGTTTCTAAACCCTAAATATCATTTTTGTACGCCGTCCTCACACCTCAGTGTCCTTCCCCTTCTAAACCCATGAGTAAAATACCGATTATCGGACAATAATAGGTATTCATCTTTTATTCCATGCGATCTACCGATTATCGGACAACAATAGTTATTCATCTTTTATTCCATTCGATTTAGAGCATGAAGTTCTTTTATTCCATGCGACCTAGAGCATGAAGTTCGAAAGTCCGAATTTTCAGCGAAAGTTATAGACTTTAGACCAATCGCACAATGTTGTTATATTCTACGCCACAACAAATATCGATCGAACTTTATTTGTTTGTGTTGAATCAGGCGCGTATTTAACCAGTTTTAACCAATAGATATCATCTAACCAATTTCTTATTTCAGTCCACTGCTGATGTAACCGTCAAATGACCCACCGAAAGTTCACTACACTAAAATCTCAAATTTGGAGAACGTGTGGTAGTGATAGTAATTTGCAAGAAACATAGTGAGTATTTTATTCGCAGTGTATGTTTTTTTGTGTTTTTTTTTTTTCTTTTGCATGAACTCTTTGCAAGAAACACATAATTTCTTTCTTCTATATGCACTGCTGAGAATAAATGACTTGATGAATATGGGGGTGTGATGCGTGGATATTTGATTGATAAATCTGTTAAAATCAAAATTGATCAAACTTGACCCCAAACCGATCAATATGTTGGTTTAGATTCCCTACTAAATTTCTCAAACACTAAGAATCTACTTGAGGGTATTTAGGAAAAGATTTATTTGAACGGAAAGAAGAAATTACTTGATGAAAATGGGAGTGTGATGTGTGGATATTTGATCAATAAATAATCAAAATTGACCCAAACGGATCATTATGTTGGTTTAGATTCCCAACTAAATTTCCCCTGTAAGTTTCTTCCCCTTATTATTTGAGAAAAGATGATGTCATTTTTATTGTAGAGGAAAGTTGGTTAAAAATGACAACATCTCTTTTTCGAAATAATAAGGGTAAGAAACTTACAATCCTGAATATCCTCAAGTAAAGGGAGGAATCTAAACCAATATCCACGCATCACACTTCCCACTTCCCATATTCATCGAGTCATTTCTTCTTTCTCGTTCAAACAAATCTTACAAATCTTTTATTGAATACCCTCGAGTAAATTCGTAGCGTTTGAAAATTTTAGTAGGGAATCTAAAGGGTCAATTTTGATTTTGAAAAATATATCGATCAAATATCCATGCATCACACTCCCCATATTCATCAAGTTGTCCCCGTACAAATTTATTTTAGATTCTTCATCGCCATCTGCAGTGTGTAGGAGAAAGAAAGCGAAACTTCATGCAAAAGAAAAAAAATACAAAAACATATACTGCGAATAAGATACTCACTATGTGTTTCTTGCAAATTACTATCAGTGCCACAATATACCGAGTTCTCAAATTTGAAATTTTAGTATAGTATGGGTTCTCCAACTTTGAGATTTTAGTGCAGTGAACTTTTTGGCGGGTCGTTTGACGGTTACATCAGCAGTCAGCAGTGAGATTGAAATAAGGGATTGGTTAGATGAGTTCTGTTTAATGAAAGATGTGTCTGATTCAACACAAACATATGAGGTTTGATTGATGTTTGTTGTGCCGTAGAATGTAGCAACATTGTGCGATTGGCCTAAAGTTTTATGGGAATTCGGATTTCATGATAGTGGTAATAAAAATGAATACCTATCGTGTATAATCGGTATTTTACTCATGATTTTGATCTCTAGGGTTTAGAAGGGCAAGGTTTGGAAAGGTCGTTGGGCTATAAATAGGTGAGCAGACCTGGAAGCAAACACAGCTTGGCTCGGATGGGCTGCATTGCAAGGACCCTCTTTGGACAGGCCAGTTGAACTAGTTTTATTTATTGGAAAAAAACACTATTTATATGAACTTTTTCTTATTACAATTTGCCTTCCCAATTCAACCGTTTTTTCAATTACTCGTATAAAACACATCGCGATGATATTTAGCCGGAAGGTTCATCACGTGACACGCACATTGTTATCTAAAGGATTATTTCATCAATTCAAGATTTAAACTCGAATAAATGAAAGTGCTAATCACTTGCCCTATAAAATTCAAAATTACACAATACACACAACAAAAAGGAAATCAAAGATTGAAGAAGAAAATCGATCGAGGAGAAATCTACCAAGAAACCATAAACTTGCACAAGAATGGTATGAAAGATGACGAGCTTACCCCTAAAGCTTTATTAGCCCTCGATTATGGTGAGTATAGCATTGCATGATTAATTATTTGTTAAAGCATGTGATCAGGATTTCAAGCTTGATTTATTTATGTTTTGAAAAAATCAAATTTATTATCATATAGTTAATCACGCATTAGGGCTTCAGATCTTGTTAATAAAAGTATGGTCCCGAGAATCTTTTGGAGTTTCAATACATGTGATGCTTTATCAACATCACGAGTAATCTTATCATGTGAAATGCTAATGCTACATGGATTAAATACACCTCTAGTATAATTTTAATAATGACCGGTATGCACATGATTAATATGAAGGCACATAACGATAACAAATCTTGCAATAAACCACTTTTGCTATATTGAAATTAATTAGAACTCGTTAGTATGCACATGATTAATATGAAGGCACATAACGATAACAAATCTTGCAATAAACCACTTTTGCTATATTGAAATTAATTAGAACTCGTTTGACCGCTGGCCCCGATGATAGATGAAAATAAGAAGTTTAATTGTATTTGAGACCTATCAATAGGCAGGCGCAGATCGATGAATAGGAAATGTTGTACGACTTACATTAGAAAATTGGAGGGAATAAGGATTCAAAGAGGGACGATTCTTCTTCTTGGACGCGAAAATGAAGCAGGAAAGGAAGAAATCGCCCCAGCTTTTTTAGCCGAATTCTTTTTCATTTTGCTTTTTCTTTTTAATAAAGGACTGAGGTCAAGAGCTGGCTGTAGGGGGCGAGATGAAAACGAAAAGAAAAAGAGTTTTCCGCAGCTGTGGTAGAATTTAGATTTGTATTTGAGACCTATCAATGCCGTATTTATGTGGATAATTCATCATGTGTGATATCATAGCCAATATTATTAACACTGAAGGCGTGCTTTAAGCAATAATTTTCTTATGCCCAACTTGCACCATCGTTCATTATTTTTATGAAATGATATTTGAAGATGGGGGATTGGAGTTCCTTCACCTTCGGTTTACTTAGAGGCGGTAGTGGCATAGCACGGTTAGCACCCTTTCTTCCTCATCTTCATCAAGATTGGTGTGACCGGGCGGTTCAGATTCATCAGACATGGGTAAATCTCATCGAAGTCGATTTGGTTGTATAATTCATCAATTTCTTGTGGTGGCATCTCATTGGAAACATAATCGCTTAGTATTAGTATTAATATAACGAGAAAAATTTATCATAATAATATTAGAAAATAATTATAAAAAAGAGAAGAAGATTGATTATTGATAATATTATTTCATCAATTCACGACATAAAGCTTGAAAATATAAGAGAATAAGAAAATCATAGATGAATTGGTGTGAGGATTGTTGTTGGACAGAGAGTATTTATAGGTGTAGAAAGAGATTTTAAAAAATGAAAAAAATGGTCATTGGAATTGCCGATTTTTGGTTCAAATCGGTCGGTTTCGGTTAACTAGTCATTTTTTTCCTACGACTTCTTTTTGTAGCCGTTGATTTTAAATGGTCCTTGAACTAGGCGGTTCATCAATATTTTTTTCCCCATTAAACGGTCGGTTAACACCGGTGGTTCTAGTTCAGAAATTTTACGAACCATTCTAGTTCACGATTCTGAATCTAACTATGAACTGTGGTCAATGGTTAACTTAACCGTTGACCACGAATTAGAACCGATGGTTTGTCGGCTAATCGGAACCTATCACATCTCTAATGACATCAGTGATTTAAATGTGTTAAAAATGATGGTGATGTTTTGAATTTAGTGAACTTTGTAGAAAATTCACACAAAAATTTTTACAATTATATTATAAGTATGATTAATTAATTAGCTTTCATTTGTTAAACAAGTTTTCTTATAAGATTTTAATGTATGATTTTATATATTCATATTGCTGCAAAACCATCCTCTTTACTTTGAGGCTTTATTGGAAAATGTGTGAGTTTTCTTATGTTGATGTTTTAGTGAAAGGAAAATGTTTAAATTTCTCAAAATCTTAAAAAACCCTTGTTTACAAATGTAATAACATGAAATCCACAAATAAAGAAAAATAATGAAGTGATTAAAAATCGTATGAATGAAAAAAAAAACTAATAAAAAGTAAGTTGAGAAGAAAAAAATAAAAGCAGTACACCTCTTGAGTCAGTTGCAATAAAATAAACTAAAACTAGTATGCTTGTTGGATTCAAAATTGGGATCTGACTCAAATTGATAATGAGTTGCTACTCTTTTACCTTTTTCCACTTGAATGGAGAATTTGTGGTATTTATTTTCTACAACTTCATGTGGGTGTTGAGGTTTTCTCAACAAGTGTTCGTCTCCTCGGAAGACATACTGGTTTTGGAACAACATTTATCCTTTTCTTCTTGCTCGATTTTGCTTTTTGGCCATCGTATGATGATTTGGAAATTTGGTGGACAACATGAACTGCTGAATATTTGGGATGGAAAATCATTTTCAATAAGAAGATTTTGGAATTGATTTCAAAGAGAGAGAGAGAGATGAATCGAAATGAAAACTAAGAATCTAAAAGCTTAATTAGGAAGAAGCTAATTTGAGGGAATTTTTTTAATTATATGCTTAAATGAATTATTTAAATTACCTTAAATAAATCTTAGATATCCCAAAAATATGTAATGTTAATTCTAACCAAAGTCAAATTTAAACCACAAATTATTAAAGACAATGAGAATAGTATTAATGGAAAAAGAATTAACTAAAGGTAAATTGGGAATTTTTTAAAATTCCCCTATATATTAATGAAAAATACTGATATTCTATGTGTTTGTTTCTCACGCTTCGTTAGTTTTGGTAAAATTCTGGTGCTTTGGTGTCATCCGAGCTTAATATTTACCTAATTTAATAAATTTTTTATTATATTTTACCTAATTAATATTTTCCTAATATTATATTTTGACTAATTCAATAATTTTCTTTTATTACATGTTACCTAATTTAATATTTTTTAAAGATGTTTTGCCTAATTCAATATCTTAATTTTATTCTTATAATATAAATATACAAATAAGTTATATCTAATGAGAAAAAAAATCTATATTATTTGAAATAATTTTTATTTATAATAAAAGTTGAAATAATTTTATTATAATTTTAAGTATTTATTTAAAAAGAATACGAGTTATATAAAATTATTACAAAATAAAATTAAATATAAAAAATACAAACTTAAAGTTTCATTATCTAATCTAATATAATGAATTAAAAATATATATGAAAAACGGTTATTACGCCAATAAATAAAAAAAAAAGGAAACAAAAAAGATAAAAATATAATAATAATAATAATAAGTTATTACACCTAAATAAATATTAAATACATCATAAATCTCTTTATCTAATTCTAATATAATGCATTGATACACACATTCTATATCTATACGAATAAATTAGTGTTTTAAGCATTAAAAAAAAACAAGAATTAATATAAAATAATATTACATATACTACAAGTTAGATGTACGATTTTTTTCAATAGAAATATCAATGTCTTATAGATCTTAATTTGTTATATCCCATGTGACACGCGAGTGTTGTATGTTTGTTATCTTTTCCAACTCAAATTTTCACGGGTTTCCCGTCAAATTTAGGGTATTTTGATATACTCTACAACTAATTTCGTGACTCACGGTAAAAAAAACATGAAAATTATTTATTGTGATGTCCTGATTTGTGTGTAAAAATTATTTATTATGCAAATAATCTTCCTGTAATTAGAACAAATAGTATTACTTACTATTTTTAATATTATTATTTAATATTTTTAATGAATATTACTCTTTTAATCTCGCATAATATGTAAGTGTAAAACTAATATAGTATATATACGCCGGTGTAAAACTAAGGGTTAATGACATGGATACCTAATATAAGAGATCTAATTCCCTATTTATCACCCTAGTTAAAAGTTTTCATAAATACGTAACCATCATCTAAGAATTCCAAATATACGTGATTCTAATATTCACTATATTATCCTTAAACATCTCTCTAACCAAAAATAAAACATAAATAAAATAAAATATAAATAAAATCTCCTTGAATCACTCTATTTTGTTAATCATTATGAAGAAGCAATTAGCATAAATATACCTTTGCAATTCACTTTGTTTTTTGTATTATTCAATCAGTATTGATGATGTGGTCAAAACAAGTAATAATTCCAAAAAAAAAAAAAAAAAAAAAAAGGTCTACTCTATCTTTGAAGAAATAGAAAGGAAAAAACTAGAGATTAAAGATCAGAATTAAAATAAAAATAAAAAAAGTAGAATACAACTCATGTTCAAAAGTAAAAATAAAAAAAGTAGGAATACAACTCATGTTCAAAAGTTTCTGGTGCGTACTATGATCTTTATATTTATTTGTAATTTATGGATTCGATTTTTCAAAGTTTATTTCTTTGATGTTTTTTTGTTTTTAGTTCCTCTAGGATTTTGAAATGTTTTTGGACTAGATTAACTATCTTTTTTTTGCCACATTTTTTTAGTTGTTTTTTTTTTTTTTTTTTTTTGATAATATTTGGGAGTGGATGACAAATATCAAACTGCAACATGTTTCGTTCAGTTTTTTATTAACAAGTTTATTTATTTTTATTATTGGATCATAATTTGAGAACTTATCTTGTTTGGTTTATTGCAACATGCGATGTGCATTTTTAGTTATCGGTTATTTGTAGTTGTAAAATGATTTCCTTTTATTTATTTTTTGAATGAAATTACTTGTATATGTGATCCTAACTTATTTTAATTTGTTTGGTGTAGGCAAACATTTTTTTTTCTGTTGGATGACATAATTAAATAATTATAATAATTTATTCCAGTTGATTAAAACTCGAATCGCGTGAAAATATTTTTTGTTATCACATTTTATGTGGTGTTTATTAGTTCAAATGTGGTTTATTATAAATTACTTGTAAGTTGAGTGTTTATGTTGTTCTTGCAGTACATGTGTTTATTATAACAATGGCAATAACTTCAAGTAGTCGGTGTTGCAATTAAACTGGGCTCCAAGTACGATGATATGAAGCAGCTTAGTGCAAAGAAACTGAAAGTAAATATGAGTGTCAACCATGTTTTGTTGAAACACGTTCGACCACATTTGATATAAATAGTTATTTTGACATTTGCATACTTTCCTTTGTTGTCTTTCTTATGTTAATAATCCGGGCTTGTCTGCTAGCACGAAAGAATAACATAAACATTTTGTTTTATATTTATATCAATTCTAATAGTCATACATGAGAGAGATATTAAATCATTTAAATTAGTATTACAAACTTTTCTTGCAAATCTATATTTTGTAATGCCAGTATTGTTAGATGTTTAGTTTCGTGCAGTAAACAATACATATAATTGAAGAAGATAAACACATTATTGACTGGGGAGGAGGAATAAAAGTACTATTACAAATAATTGTTAAGAGACGAGTCAATAATTTGGACAAAAATAAATAAATAAATAAATCAAAGAAAAAGAAAAAGACGAAGGAGCATCTTGAATATAATAAGGGCAATTAAACAAGAAGTTTTATTTCAATTTACAATAGTTGTGCTACAATATAATGTAAAGTTTCATTATATTTATTATTTTACCACTAATATCATAGAGAACTTTTGAGGAAAAAGTAGTTATAAGGATAATATCGTTTATTTTAGTAGCGATGACTTATATACGCAAAGGTAGATAAACACAAGATAGACCCGATATCAACACTTGGTAGACACAATATAAATACATATAATGTCGGTTTATCAGTTGTTTATCTTTGAGGTAGATAAACATGCAACAAACATTATCAGTAGATGTTAAGCAAAATAAACCTGCGAGAAAGTAGATAAACATATGACAAACATGATTAGCATATGGTAAACAAATTAAAAACGATAAATAAACTTGTGAGACAAAAGATAAATATATGACAATCATGATGAGCACATGCTACACAAACTATGAAAGTGATAAATATCGGGAAAAAAGTAGATAAGCGCGTGATAAATAATAATTTCATGCAATATTTGTCCTCAAATACAACAAGATCAGAAATAGTTTCAAACATTAGAACTAAACTCCAACAAATATTGTAGAGATGATGCATAATACATCCATATGAGTCCGATCACAACTTACAATATTCGATAAATAAAAGTGAATCGTTAGGGGATTTATTACAAAACCCGCTTTTATGTTTTGCCATGTACTGCGCTGGGGTAAGTACACATTTTATTTCTTCAATGGTAGCTTCCATGTTTATAGCTGTCAATCTTGCTATCGAAGAACCGAACACCCCAAGAAACAGATCACAATCCTAGAAAATAATACATGTTGATTTTTTCATAAGTAGAAAGAAAAAAATGGGTATGAATCATATGGATCATAGTATAATGATGGTGCACACCAAAAATTATAAAACACACCACAAATAAATCATATGAATATTTGAAAATACTGATACAAGAGTAATCCCATGGACAAATTTCATACTTTTGAGCTTATTAGCCAATGTAATCCCATAAGCCAGTGTAAATTCCACACCTACATATAAAAGTATGACCCAATTGAAAACATTAAAGAAAGGAACAACTAAAATAATATGGGAAGTCTGAAAATAATCTGCATACTGTAATTTTAAAATTGCTATCCCCAAAGCAAAGAAAAATCATATACTGTACTATTAAAAGTGATACTAGTGAGTATAAAATACATATTATTATCAAAGGATTAAAGATGAAGAAAAACAAAAAATATGGTTACAAATAATCAAAGACAAACATAGTTGATTACATTCTAATATAAAATAATTATGCATCGTCTCAAAACTTCTACCCCAAAATTACAACCACCAGAGTTGAAAACCATACCCCAAAATCAAAACCTCTAGATTTGAAAACTAAACACCAAAGCACCAAATTTGAAAAAAAAGAAAAACAAAAAGGACACCATAATTTTACACATAATATAACTAGCGATCTACACATAATTTACAACAGCAAGGACAACACATATAACATGAAAATAGGTACAGATCGGTTAAAATTATACCTTAACATGCCAAAAAAATAAAAATAAAAATAAGAACACATATATATGAAACAAGAACTTGGGATAATATTAAAAATTATCAAAACCAAAAAAGTACAATAACAAAACCTCGAGTTTATGACTATCGAAACTGTGGAGATTAGGTTTGTGCGTCTTTCTTCCCTTCGTCCAGCTATCGAAATCTCCATCACTAGAAGACAAATTTTCCTAGTTCTTGATCTTCCTGGTGGCATGCCGTCTGCTATGTCTCATCTTCTTCTCCTACGATAACATCCTTTTTTTTCTTTTGTTTGGATTCCTATTTTTTGCCATCGCAAGATTCTTAACAACAAGAAGGTAGGATTTCTCGTTTGACCAAAATTAAAAAGGATCCTCGGGGGATTTTGACAGTTAGGGTTTGTTGAAATTCTACGGAGATAGAGATTTCGATGGAGAGAAAATCAGAGATTTCAAATGAGAGAAGAAATAATTAGCTGTCAATTCTATATTACGCTAATTACGTATTATATGGTAAGTAATTAATAATTAATTATACTATTTACCTTAAATATGTTTAATATATCCTAAAAATAAGGTGATATTAAGCCTGATCAGAGTTTGATAATAATGTGATAAAATTAGCCATATCTCGTATTAATGAGACTAAAAAACGTATGAATGAAAAAAATATTAACCCAATGTAAAATTGAAATTCTTATTGAAAAAGTAGTACCAAACGGAATTTTCTCTAAAACTAAGTATAGTATAATATTGACATTTTCTTAGATAATACTGGCATTGAACGCTGGCCCATCTCAATTTTATGTGCCGCCCAATGGTCCTAAACCCTAAACCTTACCCGCCATTTTGTAAAGGGATAATTATAGGAAATACCATGTAATCTTTTTTCGTTATATTTTTACAACCTTTAAATGGTTTTTGTAATTATACGAGAATTATTGTTTTTTTAACTAATTATATATTTTTTTATTATTCTCTTTATTTTTACGAGACTTTGGAGTTTGCCGCAAGTTTGTGAAATATAAAAAACTTTTAATACTACAATTTTTTTATAACTCACGGTATTTGGGTTGACGATTAATTAATTTAGTTGAGATATCGTTCTGAAACATCAGAATTTAGGTTGATACCGAGAATTTGGGTTGATAACCTCAAAAAATCTTCAGAGTTTGTCGTCAGAATTTAGTTTGATAGAGAATTTGGGTTGATAACCTCGAATTTTTTTCATATTAAGTGAATTGACACCGATTAATTAATTTAGTTGATATGTCCTTATGATACATCAGAATTTAGATTGATAACCTCGAAATTTTTTTCGAGTTTGCCGCAAGTTTGTGAAATATACAAAAACTTTTAAGGGTTGATACTACAAATTTTTTATAATTCCCAGTATTTCATCGATTAAAATTAATTTAGTTGATAAGTAGCGAGAATTTTGGTTCGATAACCTCAGAATATTTTTCAAGTAGCAGTATTTCGGTTTATATGTAACTCGTTAGCATCTCCAATGCAACAATGTTGAAAGTGAAAAAAGTGACACATGGAATAAATATAATTATCTGGCACATTAAAATAATTATGTGGCACATTAAATGCTTGACATTGTCAAGAGTAATGTTAAATTCTAGACATTAGATAATGTCTACAATTAATTTTAAATATATCATCCAATCATGTAATTTCTCTCTTTATTTTTTCTAAAAATAAATAAAATAAATTATCACATATATAACATTAACATTGATGCATTGGAGAACGTTTTTTTTATAAAATGTCAATTTCATTTACCACATGTGTTCAATTAACACGATTAGAGATACTCTTAGTTAGTTGATATATTAAGCTACAGTATTTGGGTTGATATATAATTCGTTGATACTACAATTATTTTACAATTCTTTTTGGTCGATAGCAAAGAATTTGGATTGATAACGAGAGTTATGAAAGCGGTCTTTTTTAGAAGTTTTCTATGGAGTTCGTATATTTATAAATTTGTAAAATTATAAATTTATTGGAGTGATCGTATTTTTTAAAATTTTATTTTTTAAATATACAATTTTATAAATTCCGCTTTTGCCAACTCTTGGTGTGATGGGCCCGAAAATACATTGAGCGAAAAATTACCCTACATACTACTACTTTATATTATTTTCTTTTTAATTTTACGACATGAGTTACAAGTGTTTTCATGTTTTATTACACGCCACCATCGTCCTTTTTTATTTTTGCTACAATAATTCGATAACTCAAACGGTTTTCTTTAGTATTTTTTAGATTGTTTAGTTCGTACTTTTTCGATTTTCTTGTATAATCATATTTTTTTTTAATATTAGATCAAAAATAGATATTTTCTGTTTTCCCATTTTTAGAGGAAATTTGATGAGTTCTGAAAGTTCGATTTTATATAAGATGAAAGATATGATATGGTTAAAATTAATGTAATATAACAATAAAATAATAATTATATATGATTGATAATTAGAATTTGCAACACATTCACAAGAAGTTTTTTCATACAACCTTCCAGCTTCTAACATAAATTTAGGGCATCAATGTGAGTCCGAAACATATGTGCTCGATTCAAAGAGCGTCCAAATCACTTCATATAAATATTCTTTGACGATCGTAAAACTGTGGACGACAAAATAATACTCTTTGTTTTTCGAGACAACATTAGCAGTTTAAACCGCGGCTGGTGGTTTAGTAGAGTCCTTATGGCCATTGCCGGTTAGCTGAATTCCTAAAGAAGAACCACCACCGCCAGTAGAGCTCCCTTCGGTCGAGCCGCCAAGGGCCGCCTTTAACCCTTTCTTCTTCGCCTTTTGGGCCCATCCAACAAGGCCCACTTGCACGTGCTCGTCAAATATTGACTTCTTGAAATGGGTTCCCATCTGCATTTCCCAGACAAAGGTTTTTCAGAGTTAAGTTACCAAGAGAAAAACAAAGTATTGAAGGAAATAGTAAATTACAAATACTATTATTTATAATTTTAGCCTCATAAAAACAGTTATCTTTTTAAATAGGGATATTTACAAAAGGTACCCTTCAGGTTCAACCTATTTACTAAATGTAATTTTTACTTATAAATGCGGAGGGGATTGCAGTTTTTTCGCCTAGATGAGGGAGTAAATGTAAGGCAAAATAAAATAGCAGGGGTGTTTTTGTAATTTTGAGAGTAAGTTGGGATTTTTGTGATTAGGTCAAATCTCAAGAGTACTCTTTTGTAATCAACCGTTACAAATAACACCATGACATATGTTTCTGTTTTTACAAATTAACAAATTGCACTCTACTGAAGAGTATTTTTTAAACTCTCGAAGGGCTATATGCATTATAACTCAACAATGTAGTTGTAATTTCAAAAGATAAAACTCAAAAAAAAAAAAAAATTGCACTTAAGTTAAACTTCAGGGGTAGTTTTAAAATTTACTAATTGTCTCGAGACAATATAAATTTACCTGTGTTACGAGAGCATAGAGCGGTAACGTACTGTAGCTGCAGAGTACCTGAATAAATACACTAAAAATGACAAAAAAAAAATAAATAATCGGTTAACCATTTAAAAAATCTTGTGAGAAGGCATAAAATAAAGAAAAACTTACCCAATGACTAGCCTTGGAACAATATATATGACTTTCCCCATAATGCAAGAATCAAATCCATATTGGACCTAAGAAATGATGACATAACAAAGTTCAGCATAATGCAAATAACTCCGTGTTGGTTTTAAGCTCAAGATCAGGTTCGATTGATCATACAAAAACTTACCAATATCCAGAAGAAAAATGCAATCTCAAAAGCATTTTGGAAGAGGATAAAATGAATCAAGAAAAGGACAATGTGGGGCCTATGGAACCAAAAGTGATCGTCAGAAGGCTGCACGACCAATTCGCCTTCGATGGCTATGTGTTTCTCGGCAACCTCGTGTGCCAGCTGACTTATCACATGCTCCAGCTTAGTCCCAACAGCAAGCAGAAGCTATAAAACCAAGCATCATGACATTATTACACACACACACACACGTGCAGCTATGAAAATTCTAAGAGCTCTTTTTTAATAGATAAAAATATAATAATAAACAGCAATTTTTGTTATTTTTAAGATAGAAACAAATATCAAGAGGGTACTTGTAATTTTGGAAGACAGATTTCAATTTTCATTTTTTTTCTTTTTTGGTAAATGGGTTTAGGGTATTTTGTAAATAAACCTTACTAATGCAAAAACTCCAGATGTTCTAGAATAACCTTTCAAGAAATTATCAAGAAAGTCATTCTTAAAAGTATACCAATATATGAAGCAAGTTTCATAAATAACTCAATCTATGTGTCACTTATAAATAAGTTGATCCCTCCCATGCAAAAGAAAACATATATAAGAAAATACTCACAATAAAAGGAATAAAGGCGATCCAGAAGTAAGTATGCCAACCTGCAATTCAGAAAAAAAAACATATAATTGCATCCTCCTCCTTAGGTCAAGTAAAAGCAATACAAAAAGGCCACTAATATATTGCATTGGAAATAATTTCAGAAATGAAAACGCAATTAGAAGTCACGATTGAATCAAATATTAATTTATTTTATAGCTTGTATGTGAAATATGTAATAATAATAATAATAATAATTCAAATATAGCTTGAGCAGTAGAACTTGTATGTTGTCTAAAATCAAACGAATAAATCTCTTTTACGTACCATTAATGTTCAACAACAAGAAGATGATGACAAAAACCCACAAATACCAACTGCAACAACAAATAGAAGCAGATATTAGCCTCGTATACCAAGGAAAACTCAAAGCGAAACGTGGGCAGTAAAAAAAAAAAAGTCGCATGCTAATCCAAGAATTAAACTTAAAGCATTTTTGTTTAATCTCATCAATAATCAATTACCTTATGCCAACAACTTTCTTGAAGTCAGCTTCCAAAGCACGTATCATGTACTTGTGGAAATTAAACTTCGGGTTTCCTCGACAGTGTGTCTGTGGAAAAAGAAGACATTTTTCATATTATTATCCATAACAACCAAAACTGCAAAACGTACAAAATAACAAGACAGATTCAAGTTAAAGAAACAACAACGATTGTGAACGTGGCACATACCATTATAAAACCAAGACGAAGAGCTGTGTAATCTGATTTGGTCACAGATCCATAGAATTGCTTCCAAAAGCAGTGCTGAAAATATATATCGACATAACATCAGTTGGGATTTTCATCATTCTAGAGCCTTTTCATTTCAAGAAAGGAATTACAAATCAACAATAACAAAAAAGAATTAAATAAATAAATAACTTACCAACCAACCCATAATGGCAGAACGTTTACCCATGCCCGAAAATCGAGTCTTGATAAAATCATGTTGATGGACATGGGTGAACTGGGGTTTTAAAGCTGCAGTTATAATTCAAGATTAAGACACAAAAATAAATATATAAATATTGGTCTATTTCTTGAAAACAATATTCAGTTAGAACACCTCACACTACACACTAACTATAATCATTTTTCTTATGCCACATCCTCTATCTTTTACACAACATCACTAATGTCAAACGCCAAACGCCACAGTAATAAATAAATAAATAAACTTGAGCTTAAAAAGTTTCATACCATTTCTCGAATCATAATTATCTTTAGCAATAGCGTCTTCCCAATGCTTCCATTGCCGTATCTAAGCATAAATTTCAATATTATACATAAACTCGTTAAAGAACAAAGATTAACTGATGTCGTAAGTAAATAAATAAAATTAGTAAGTTCATAAGCTGTGCACCTTTGCTCCTCCAAACACAATAGTGAGAACAGAAAACGTCACGTGTACAATAGCTAGAACAAAGATAAAGATGTGTAGATGATGTAACGCTTCAAGCGATAATAATGGAACCTTATCCTGCATACAAAACACCGAGGAAACAAATTAAGACCGTCAGTTGTGTATCTCCATGAATAGCATACAAAGAACATGCATGTCGGGAAATAAACGTATTAAAGTGTATGTAAGTGAGTTGACTAGTGGAATTGTTGATTAATTTCTCTCTCTATTTTTCTTTTAAATCTCAAAACATCTAATTCATTATTTTCAACATATCCACTGGAAAGATTCGCTACAGCTTTTACTATGTAAAGCAAAATCCGCATTAAGTGCCACGACTCAGAATATGCTAATAAAGCTTTATACTAAAAAAAATAAATTAAATAAATTAACCTTTGCAGCACAAAAACCTCCAGCTGCAGCTTCAGCGAGCAAGCGGCGATTATGGGCACTGGCGTTCGATTCTTCTTCTCCGCTGGAATGTTCGGAAGGCAACGAGCACGGCAGTAAATGTGTCATAATACCAGGAGGCACACAAATCTTGACTATACGGGCTTGAAATACAGTCAATAATAGAGATATGAACCCCAAAAGCATCAACTCTGTCCAATTAAAAATTAGAAATCAATCATACGATCAAAACTATAAATCCATCTTCAATAAAAATGAAAATAAAATTATCTAATTGAATGAACCCACGTTTATATAAATGATTCTTGATTCACCACAGTAAAGGAATTAACAAACCAAAAAGAAAAACAAAATAGGCCTTTTTCATTCATACAAAAGATAATTGGGATAAACAGATTAAAGCTACCTTCTTTGACTTTTTGTAAAGCTTCATAGAGTGGCTTTTGGTTCTTCCTCTTCAAATTCTGCACATATTCCACAAATAGTGATACTTTTAGCAGCTAACCAATTTCAGGAAAAGGAAAAAAAAAAGAATAAAAAACAAATCTTTCTTGAGATAAAACACTGAGCTACTACTTCAAATAAAACAAAAGTTTTCCATTTTCTCCCATCATCGACTCGAATCAAAATAACAAAAATAAAAATAAAAAATGAAATTCAAATAATACAAAGAAAAAAAAAATCCTGAATTGTGGTCTACAATCTACATTCAAAAGCAACGGACACACACTCAGATAAACAAACAGAAATGAGAGACCTTTCCGGCGTAATGAAGGAGACGCTCCGCCGCCAGAGAGATGGCGACGATGACGGTGCAGACGGCGGCGACCACCCACGTCGGCGTGTACTCCAACGAGGTCCCTTCCTCTTCCCCACCGCCGCTCATTTTCCTCCCCAATAAAAAGAACAATTACAAATCCACTTCAGATTGTTTTACAAAACAGATGAGAAAACAAAAGGGTTTTGGTCTACGCGTGATTCTTGTGAAGAACCAAGAGCGATAATGATGGTAGAGAGACAAGGCCAGATGATGGCGACTGGTGTCAAGTTTTCATAAATTTGAGTGATTAATGGCGAGATTTGGAGCGTCAACAGTAAGTAGTAACACAATTTTCCATTTATTATTTATTAATCTTTTATCTATTACAGCCGCTAAGGAGGTGTTTGGATTTTAAGAAAGGGAAACAAAAAGGTTTTAATATACTACTACTTGGTATATTGAAAATATTGAATTTATTATTATTTTTTATTAGTGTCACATTTTACTCTCCGTAATATATAAAGTGTAATATAATTATTATTATATTGATTTAATATTTTTTACTGAAAATATGATGATGAAGGTACAATGGTTATTTTAAAAACTCATATATGTCGATTATTAATTGACGGTTAACTTAGATATTTGGCTAGTTGTTTATATTTTTTGGACCACGTAAATGATCCGAACTATATTTTTTTTCATCCTTTTATTATATTCATATTTTTCTGCTATACATAGCTTTATGTTTTACACGTGAAACAAAAAGACTAGAGTAACAATGATATGTATTTCTATTTTTTTTCCTTTTGTATTTGATGAGTTAATATATTACTTAATATATAATATTATTTTTAAGTTTATAAAATATCATAAATATTTGTAATTTTCAAATATGATTTGAATATAAATGATATAATTTTACCTGTTTTTATTTTATAATATAAATTTTGTATATGTGTTTTAAAGTTTGGGTCATAGATGGTTATTAGTATTGTGAGTGTGTAAATAAATATAAAAATTAATTAATAATTAATTAGCATAAATTTTAGTTAGAGTAAAATAATGTAATTAGTAATATTGAGATTGTGTAAATTTGTTAAGAATTATTAATAAAGGTAAGAAATAAGAATTAATTAGGATAAAATTTAATTAAAGTCGGCGTATTTAAAAAATACAGAGAAAAAGGGTTAGAATAAAGTTAATTTAAATTATTTTCCACTCTCAATTGTAAAATACTCTATGGAGACAAAAACTAAACTCATCTATAAATCATTTCTCCCATTAAAGTAAAACTTTAAATAAATACTAAAACATATAATACACACAAACGAGTACAATTAAATCCAAAACACGTATTATAATTCTCCAATAAAATTATGGTACGCTCATAATTATTATTATTATTATTATTATTATATGCCATACCAAACAAAGCCTTGAGGAGTTTGTGGGTTTTTTATTAGTATATTCGTTATAAATAAATATCACACGGTTTTGTGAAGAATGGGACCACACTAATTGTAAATTTCATATATGCCATTTGCTGTGCTGTCTTTGCTAATTTGCCATTTAATTTTATATGACTTCAAAAAAAAAATCCCAATTATTAATTAAAAGCTATTCGTGAATTTGGCCAACCGCAACCATCCTTTTTCCTTTTCCGGTCTGGACTGGAATATATGTTATTCTAAAAAATTATAAAAAAATAAAGATTATTAATTGGAAGGGTTGAACTTTATTTGAAGGTAAAGTTGTAAAGATTATATTTGTAATCCTTTATTACAGTTGATCCATCAAAAATCTAAACAACAAATAACAACCTATCAATCTAATTAATTCGTTAACAACGGTTCCGCCGCATATGCTGGTTGATGGGTATGCAAATAAACTTTTCTAATAAATTGTAGTAACAATTAATAACACTCTTAGTTAATCTTTATTGTTCATTTGCTCGTAATTATCTTATTATCAAAATTTTATTTTAATAGAAATTATATTAGAAAAGAGTGAAATATTTTAAACTGACGAGTAATTTAAAATAAAATTTTAATCAATGACAAATACTTGGGGTGAACACAATTTTATTTGGTTTGAGAATTTGAAAATCTTCAAAATATTGCCATAATTATTTTATTAAAACTCGGATTAGAAAAAAAAAAAAAAAGTTAAAGTCAACAATTTTGGTACAATTCGATATGATTTTCGATTTTTTTCCGTTTTACGATTAAATTATATTATAGATTAAAATTATTAATGTATTGTAAATTTAAACTTTTATTAGTTAATTGATAATTAATTAAAATACAAAACTAATTATATAAAACAACAACATATAATGCCCTCAAGGCGAAAAAAAAAATCATCCATAAAAAGTTACAAAATAGACAAGGCTAAAATATCATTTTTTAGATATTGCACTGCGCGCAACTCTTCAAAATAATAATAATAATAATTAACATGCAAAATATCAATTAAATTTGGACAAAACATATAAAATTATAATGATTAAAAAAATGATTTGACTCGAAAAAATCAACATTAACAATGAATTGATCTATAATAGTAAAAAGCTTCCCCCTGAGAAGAGGAGTAACGAAGGCGTGTGTATAGGCATCCAAAAATCAACACCTTTCTTAACCATAAAATATCATAATTAAGAACTAACCAGAAACTAACACTAAAAGTCTTTAAAAACACCAACAAGTAAAAAGTATAAAGACGACATGAAAAGAGCAACCTATTACATTAAAAAAAAAAAAAAAAAAGAAAACAAACACAACCACCATGCATATGTGTTGGCATCATTGTTCTGCTGCCAATCGTGCTCGCAACATCTCTTTTTTTTTTTTAATTGACAAGAAAAATCACAATAAAAATGTGGAACTGAAAAGCGAAAAAACTAGGATGTATGGACGTATTCTATTTCATCTTTCAATTTCTAGTGGAAAAAAGTAATAAATAATAATTTATTGATTTTCATTTGAAATTTGAGATTAAGTTTGGATGAGTTGTTTTTTAAATATATTTTGAAAGTTATTAGTTACACGACTGTTTTCAATATTTTAATTGAAATATATAGAATAACAGTATTAATTAGATTGTAGATGATGGGTCCAATTAAATATAAATAATTTTAAAAGAGTAATATTCTAAATAAATTTTGATGGTAGTGCTGAGTCTCACACTTTAAAAGATGATGTAATTTATATAATGAAAATTTTGAAAATAATGATTTATAATGAAAAATTACAAACTGAGCTGACTCTAATTTTTCAAAACAGTTGGAAATTAAAAAAAGGTGTTTGAAAACATATCCAAACATGCCAGCTTTTGAAAATTAAAGAGCCAAATTTCAACTATTGTTAGCTTTCCACTAAGTGCATTTGTTAGTTCATTATATGAAAATAACTTCTCCATAGTCCAAACGATCTTGAAATGTGCAGTTAATACAATTTGATAAATTTCAAATGCCACACATAAACTGAAAACAACTAGATCCTCAATTATAAAAGATTAAATTCAACCAATCACCACCAAGTAATTAGTTTGCAAATATTTTCATTTGGTTTATATGCATAAATAAATGCATGTCCTAAAAAATGCCTAAGCACAAATGAGGTAAACAGAAAAATAAGAATGAAAAATGCCTTTGCTTTCACCAATTTTATCACAATACAAACAACTTTGTTGATATTGCAAAATGTAAAGTTAGAACAGATATAAAAGTACTAATACCCCCTTAAAGTTTATATTTGTTTCATAAATTATTCCTCCATAGGGTGTTTTTCTTGTAATTTCTTAAAAACCCTTCAGAAATTACATAATATGGAACAACAAAATGTTCAATATTACATCAATCACATATGGTCCGCAAAACCTCAAACTACTAATTGGGACAACAAAATAATATGCACCAAAGATGTAAGTAATAATATGAAATTGTTTTAACGGTACGCACCAAAGAAGACCATAGTAGGCGTTACTAAATGTGGCCCGACCAATTGGCATAGGTTATACCGAAAAGTGACAGAAAAAAATTGTCCACAGACACGCACCTTTTTCATATGTTTGAAGATGAGGGTATAAGTTTGGTGACAGACAGTTGGACTTATTGTCAAAAAGGAGTTCCATGAAATTTGTCCAAAAAACATGCAAAATTGGAATGATTAAAATAAAACATGTTTGACTCCAAAAATCAACATTAATATCTGTAACATGAAAACAGAGTTCATGTAAAGCAATAAAACATAAAGTCTACTGCTCACTGCCAATAATTTCTTACACCTAACCTGATATTCATCTCTTTTATTATATTATCATTATATTTAAAAAATTAAATATTACTAAATATAATATAATAATACATTATAATACACTTTTCAAACATGATTTAACATCAAATACAATATAAAAATATATTATCATTCACTTTCCAAACATGATTTGACATCTACAGTAATAAAGGATTCTGAATCCTATAACAACACAGATTCTTACTATTTACAGAATTCTGAATACTCAAGATTTTGAATATTTAGAATCCCAACAAAACATAGTCCAAACAACCCAAAAATAACTTAAAGAGTATGATTTCTCAACAAAAATATTCTTCCCATTAAAATCCATAAAATCGAAACTTGAAAGGAAAAAAAAAAAAAAAAGATGCTTTTATGCTCTTAGAAAATCAATTTTTTTTTTTCAGCTTAGGATCATGTCGTCACCACCTAAAAAAAATAAATCTTTTTTTTTCTTTTTCATTATTTATATATTTTATTTGAAACAGGTCCATATTTGAATGCATATTCACGCCGTATGTGGTGGATTATAATCATACAGGTATATGACATGAATGACAGCACATTATTATATAGCCAGTTTCAATACTTTTAACTTCTGTAAGCACAGTTATGGACTGGACTTGCACTGATTTCATATATTTCTATGAAACAATAGAAACAAATACATTGAAAGACGACTCAGTCTCTTACTAAACACAAAAATACTGTCAACTGAATCAAACAAGAAAATATACCTTCAAATAATAAAAAGTGAATCTGATATTTTGTGTACTGAAACATCTTTGGCATCATGCAAATGAATAGGATAAGGAACAAAGAAAATGAGAAAAAGGATGAATAGGATAAGCTAATCACCTCATTTATGTCACCAAGGGTGATTAAACTGTTGATACAAGATATCAAAACAATGCTATTCTATACCAACCAAATCATTTTAACTTTTTTGCTTCACTTGAATCCGGCGTCGACATCAATATACAGTCGGGCGTAAATGTACAAACCATTCAAGCATCTCAGTGACGAACAGGCCTCTTTTCATAACCCACAATCACAACACAACAAAAAAATGGACAAAATCATTGGTGCATTGATGCACATAATATAACGTGAGACCAGTCGAGTATTAGGTCCGTCTGAGGTAGAGATAAGATTACGGAGTTTATGGCAGCATTTAGAAGAGCTCCTCCGAATTAAATTTATTCCATGCTTCCTATTAAGATATATAAAGCTCAAAATCAATGGAGAGCTCGCTCACATTAAAATAGAATGATATATTTGAGGAATAATTACAAACATTATCTTTGAAGTTTATCCACATTATTACAAAAATGTAATGAACCAGTTCTTTTCAAATTTAAAGTTTCAAGTTTGCAAATACACCGCTCACATGTTTCTATTTTACAAATTGCACCCATTGAGGAAGTAATTTGTAAAACAAATCCAAGAGGAACTGATTTGTAAATTGTAACAATACCTCAAAAGGAATTGATTTTATTTTCTTTGTTATTATTTTTACTAAACTGCAGGGGTGTTTTCTGTAAGTATGTGCGCATTTAATTGAAAAAAAGATGTCTAATCACAAATGAACCAACAATATTATTTCCAATTTCACAATATTGCTCAACACTTGAATAAAATGCAAATATGCATTTTTAACAGGGGAAAAAAAAGAACAAAAAAAAAGAGAGAGAGGACCCAATGAAGATATTGAAAACATACCTTTAGCAGGTCGAAGACCTTCTCTGCAATGTACTTCTGTTGAAGATTGGCACCCTTTTGCTGCACCTTATCAGGATGGATGCAAAGTGTTGCTTTTCTATAAACTTTTTTGACAGAGGCACCAGTGATCAAATCTGTCAAAGAAACAGGCTGCCAGCCACATTCGGGCCAAAGTACCTGCATCCACGGAACACTATGTTACCAACTTTATAACAAACTGACAGGAAACTAAAAACAATTTTAACCACAAAATGTCGAAAATGAGAATCACACTCAAAATTGTAAGGCGACTCACATATTGCATAGTCGACAGTAGAGCACGCAAATTTCCTTCTTTGCCAGCAGCCCAACGCTTGATTTCAATATCCAATGTATCAGCAATCCTCTGTGACAAAGCCAGGTCAAGTTTAGACAGATGAATCACATTTACTATACATCAGATATATCTCATGGAACATCTCAGGTTCGCAACAATATTTCAACAAGCTTGTGACTCAAACTAGAAGAACTTCAAAAGTTATCGAACAAAGTTTGTAGAACATTATTCCAGGCAAAGAATCAAACAATAAATTCAGATTAGGGATGAATATTTCTGAAACTCCATAGTACAACAAAATCCATGATTCTGCAAAAAGCCATCAAGCTCAAATTCACTAATACATTATAAAAAAATCATATATTACTCCTGTCAAGTAAAATCATGAGGTAGTTGGCATTTATTTTTCATTAAATTTATTTTATTCAACAGACGGGGAAAAATAGCCTCAGCTGCATCAGAAATGCCACAAATTACGTCTGAAGTACATTATACGAGTTTGAATGCTGTTTTCATTTAATAGTAGTGAAATTGGTGCTTTGTAAATGTAGTCCCTCAATGTTTAGATTTTTTTTTTAACAAAGAAAGATTAAAGCAAATGCTAAAACCTCCAATCCCTGCACATCAACATATGTTAAAATATGATGACTGTCCAGAGAAGAAGCTCCATGCAATAGCTTGTTTGTTAACCACCGTGACAAGGGAAAGAGGCCCTTTTCTAGAGTAAGGAATTAAAGAACTAAGCAGTACTCAGTGAATTAGACCATGTGCATATATATATATATATATGAGGCGAAAGAATTTCAGGTAACTGGAAAAATGACATCACTGGCCAAAATGAGTCACGAGAAACATGGAGTTTTTTGCAGGAACTCACATGTCTTTCTTCTTGATCTCTCTGAGCTTGAAGGTCCCGCTGATTCTTTTCAGCCAATGCTTTGGCCTGAGAAAATAAGACCCAGAACTAAATAATAGAAAGAATACAAAATATACAGAAGACGAAGAAAGAAATCCTAAAATATCATAAATTGTGAAGACAAAACGCATAAACTATATTGCTCGCAAGAGGATGCGAAGACATACCGCCCTCTCTTGAGTGCGTTGATAACGATCCAGTCTAGCTCTTCTTCTTTCTTCAGTTTCCCCTTCAACCTCCTGGAATTCTCCAGCTGAAGGAGCACCTTTAAAAGCAAAGTTTTCCCAGGAGTAGAATAGTCAGTGAGACATACTTCATAACAATAGGATGTTATGAATGATATAAAAGGTGATATACCCCCAAAAATAGAAGATAGATCATCAACAAAATTGTTACTGGAAGAAGCTTTCTTCATGTTAGATGCGGCTCCACTAGTTGGCGGTGTCCTCTTAGCAGCTTCAGATCCACCTTTGTTCGGGAATTGTTTATCAGAAAAGGGATTCTGAGGTAAAAACCAAAGAAAAAGGTAAGAACCTAACAGAACATACAAATCCACAAATACAATTGAATCTCATGATAAGAATATCACTGTTCCTGTACTAGCACTTACAGATGAGTTTGTTCGATCTCTAGGTGCACTGCTTGCTCGACCCATGTTGAAAAAGGATTCCAGATCATTATCGTTCTTTTGTTGATTCGTCTTTGCAGCTGCAGCTGCAGCCGCCCTTTCACGAGCCTCTGCAGCAGCTCTCTCCCGAGCCTCTGCGGCAGCCCTTTCGACAGCAGATCGTTCAGCTCGACGCCTTGCTTCTGCTTCTGCCCTTGACACAGCAGCTCTATCTCGTGCCTCTTTCTCCCTAGCTTCTGCAGCCCTCTCCCTAGCTTCTGCAGCAGCCTTCTCGGCTCTTTCTTTAGCTTCCGCAGCAGCTCTCTCACGGGCTTCAGCTTGTGCCCTCTGAACTGCTGCTCTTTCGGCACGTTCTCGAGCTTCAGCGTTTGCCTTCTCAACAGCAGCCCTTCCAGCTTTCAAGCGAGCTTCAGCACCAGCTCTTTCACGTGCTTCAACTGCTGCTCTTTCACGTGCTTCCCTAGTAGCCCTTTCTACAGCATGTCTACCCTTCTCCCTTTCAATCTCCCTTAGTCTTTCCCTCTCAATTCTCCTCATCTCTCTTTCATCTTCTTCCTTCTGTCTCCTTTCACGTTCTAACCTATCCTGTGTTTCCTTAAATTCTCTTTCCTGGCTATCTGCTTCATCTTTTTCCAGTGGCCCAGAGTCCTTATTGCTGGCAGCCTTTGCATTCTCTCTCTCACGAACTTCCTTAGCATGTCTGAATTTAGCCTCAGCTTTATCCATAGCATCCTTCATTGCAGCAGCCGATGCAGAGGCTGCAGAGAAAGGATTGGTATCCACGCCAGAGTGAAGATTGGCATTTTCATCAAAACTGTTTTGTGACCTACCCATGGCAAAATCATCAAGCTCATCAAACTGTGAAACAGGAGGGCTCTGAGATTGTTGATGGAAATATGAAGATGAAGAAAGTTCATCAGCCTTCTTTCTTGAACTCGAAAAGTAGGAACCTGTCTCCGACCTTGAAGATGGGCGAGGTATGGGTGGAGGAGGTCGTGATGGGGGTGGAGCAGCTGTAGGTTGAGTAAAAAGAGGAATCTCTGATACCGTGAGCCATATATCATCAGATTGATGTGCTTGTGCTTCTGATGTTGGAGTATCGACCTGTGAACCTGTTTCATAATACTGAGGAGGAGCAGTTTGACCAAAGGATTTCTGAAAATCTGTTGAGACATTTGGCCCATCAAATAAAGGAGGTTCCTGAAAATGGTCTGCGGGATCTTTCTTCACTGTATTGCTCTCTGTATATCTGAAAGAAGAGTTCCCCGTTGGTTCCCTGGCAGGAGCAGACTGGGGTGTTGCTGATCTGGACGGACTCCCATCCTTGCCTCTGTTATCCCTCCCAGGGGAAAATGAATGGGCAGATTTTGCACTAGTACCAAGGGGGTCTAAGTCATCAAATGCTCCACCAATACCAGACGAGACTTCAGCCCTTGCACTCCTAGATTTACTAAGTTTACCAATCTCTTCCAGAGGATCTGTAAATGCCGCAGATGATGAGTGTGGGGTTGAATCTGATTCCAGAACTACAAAAGGATCATCCAGGATATTCCCATGCTTTGAACCTGCAGTAGGTACAGAGCCCCACCTTGACTCTGGTGTTGGTCTGTGCCACAACAGAAATAAAGATGCTTCATTTATTTGCTTTGAAAATAGATCAAAATGATCAAAAGTCTATTTTTTTTGGTATTTTATGCCTTCTGTCACAGAGAACATAATAAGCATAGAAGTTACCCGTATTTCCAGATTGTTAATTATGAAAGCTAATTACAAAGAGTGCATGACATCCATAGCCATTCAAAATACAGAGAATAAACGAAACAGCCGCTCTCAGATGAGTTTGTATAAATGTAATTATAGCCACTACAACCAATTGAACTAAATTTTCTATTTTACACCTAATAGTTCAAGAATTAAGAGAAAACCTTGGACTTTAATAGTTAACTGTTGGTGTTTGGGTTAATTGCAGATAAGTAGTCAGTAATATGGCGAATAGAAATATATGATTTTTTAGACAGCCATGTGACAAAAAAAAACAAGTTCGAGGAGGGTGAAAACTGTACTTGGTGGGGTTGCATGAAAAGCATATAATACATGATTGCTCTAAATCTGGTTCTTTTTTCAACAATATAAGAAGATCCCACATATGAAACTTTACTTGATTAGGAGCTAAGTAATTTATATTTAAGGGGTTCTCAATTTTAGGTATTCTGGCATAAATAGAACTTGGTTACCTGTGGTTGTTAATATACAAATATGTATTAGATGTTCAAAAGTTGGATTTTAATTTGGTTACTAACTAACTTGTGGGACAATCTTGAACTTAATGAATATTCATATATTTATTCAAATTTAACGGCAAAATAAAACTAAATTAGGCTATCCACATTTGAAAGTTTGGGTACTGTAGCAACTAGAAAGTTGCATTTCTGACCCCTTTTGTCATATTCTTTAGTATAATAATCTAACTCAAATTTTCTAGATTTTTGTGGTCATACTTAAAAGGCACATAATCTTCTACTTTAGCTTTTATAACAATAGTTCATTGCGGCTGGGGATGCTCCCGTTGCCTATATAGTTCAACACAGAAATGTTCTCAGTAACTCTGAATGATGATACTTTCAGTTCACTACGATAGTAAGTAATAAGTGAATACCCTTTCGAGGGAAAGGATAACTTCACATAATTTAAGGGGACTGAGATTAAGAGCTCCTAGGTGGTTAGCCCTTTCATGGTAGCGGGTAACAAACATAATGTACATAGACATTGATGCTCAATCCTAGTCTCCATATCAATGTGATATTCAAATCCTAACATTTTTATGGAGTCTATTCAAACGAGGAAAGTTGTAGCTAATTAAATGATAAAAACAAATTGGGAAATTTAGTCCCAGTTTAGTGCTAGCTGTTTGAACATCAATTCGAGTTCTAAATTTTGCAAATGAACTACGCATGCCATGCAACTAGAATTAAAATAAGAATGTATTCATTTCACTTTATAGGCTACTTAATCATATTCAAATTTTCTTTTCGCTAAAATTAATCAGAATACTTCATCTCCCTTGCATAATATCCAGTTATGACTACAAACAAGACACATAGAATATATATAATTGAAATCAGTTAACATTTGGCACTCATTGCTTGCAGTTAGTGAAGTTTTATTTCAAGAACTAGCAAGAATATAAATACCCAAGAACGGCATTATATAATCATATATAAGATAATGTGCAAGTTTTAAAAAGGTAATTATTTAAGAAGGTCACCAGACAAAAAAGGCTTCATTTGCAAACAGACTAGGATTATCTTCATTGCTGCACAACAAATTAATGCTGGCAAATACTGTAATAAAATGCACCAGTGTTTTTATTTCCAAAAAACATCCACTACATTCCCTATCAGAGTATTCAATTAATCTGATCATTTTAAACGGAAGTGTATTTAGAATCAACAATTTCCATCAAATCAAACACAGACTACAGAAATGCTCTAGTGGAAATCTCAAATATAGATCAAACAGAGCAATAATAGAAAATTTTACCTGTTGCTAGCAGCAGAACTACCACTGCCAAACCCAGCTAACAAATCGTCAAACCCCTTCGTATTTGAGCTGCTCTTAGCATTACTGCTCATGTTGCTCTTTTCATTCCTCCCCAAATTCCCCAACAAATCATCAAAATCATTGCTCTGATTCCTGCTCTTACTGGTTGGTGGTGACGAAATGGTCGCAAACACGTCATCCTCAAACCTCACCGTCGAGGCAGCTGATTTGCTCTTTAAACCCGGTAACCCATCGAATATATCCTCGTCGTACACCGGCTTATCGTACACAGGCACCGAGGATGCTTTATTACTGCTACTGTTGCTATTCTTTGGTTCACTAGCAGATGAGGACTTGAAAATAGAATCGTAATCAAAATCGCTCACTGACGAGTTTTTGTAGTTACTATTGGAATTCGAGCTCGGCGTGTACTTGGGCTGCCCGCCGAAGACGTCGCTGAACAATGGATCGTCATTGGATCGACGATCCGACGGCGCAGACCTCATCGGATTAGATTTTCCACGGGCTCCGAGCCCAAAGTCACGGGCCAGCACGTCCAGATCATCCATCGTACAGAACTAATCAACGGCTCAATTTGCAGCAATCAGATCCAATCAGGAAACTGCACCGGCCAGGTATGGAGATTGGATGGATCCGGAAAAATGAATCGAAATCGGAGGTTTAAAAAGGTCCGACCAGATTAATTCGTGCTTACTTCGGAGCAAAATGATCTCGCAGGTGGCGATGGGTCGGGCTAAGCCTGCGATACGAGGAACACCGACCTATGCTTACAAAAGACGGTGTATGTATAGGCAAAAATGAGGAAATGTTGATATTACTGTTAATACATGGGGATTTGAAAGAGAGGAGACTTAGATTTGATTTAGGGTTTCGAATTCTCTCTTTCTCTCTCTAGAAAAGATTGAATGTCCCTGCCTGTATCCTTGTTCTTCGTTGTCCTGTACCCTTTCTCTCCATTGCTAATTTAATTTAATTTAATTTAATTTTTTGGGTTCCTTTGGATTGGTCATTTGTTTCGTCCTTGCAGAAATAGGCTTCATTTATGATAAATTTCGGTTTCGTCCTCTATGTTTTTGTATACATATTAGTGATAACTGCACTTTACTCATCCAATTATCATAATCTTGTAATTCGCCCACGGAACTTTGGTAATAATAAGCCTGATGAGCTAACTTGGTCATGCCATGACGAAGTTAAACACGCACATTTCAACCTTTGGTTGGTTTAATAGGCAAGGTTACAAGTTGGCTAGTTAGATCATGGATAATGGTGTGTGAATGTTGAAACGAGGAGTGAGTAATAATATTAGTGTGTGAATTTTCCAATAATATTAATGTGCGATGTTGGATGTTGGATGTTTACAATTGTATGCAAAAGTTGTAATGTGAATTTGTATACATTATTGTTTTATTTTATTTATTCTATTTATGCACCTTGCAAGGTTCACCCTATAATTTAATTTATCATCGTATATAATTGACATATATTATCACATATAATTGTTATATATCATCACATATAACTGATACATATTATCACAAATAATTAAAATTCTAAATCTAAATTTTAAAATCCTAAAATTAAAAAAAATAAACATAAAACAAAAAATTGAACCCTAAAAATGAAAAATTAATCCCTAAAATGAAAAATTAAATCCTAAAATTAAATATTAAACTCTAGATTCTAAACTTATATCATATATCATCACATATTATCACATATAACTGGTAGAATGATAGATTTTTGTCGGGACCGTAAAATGAGAAATTAAATAAAAAATTAAACCTTAAAATGAAATATTAAACCCTAAAAATGGAAAACTAAACCCTAAAATATAATACTAAACCCTAAAATGGAAAAGTAAACCCTAAATTTTAAATTTTTGTCACATATCATCACGTATAACTGTCATATATCGTCAAGTATAACTGTCATATATTATCACGTAATACAGGATCACCTAGCAAGGTGCATCGAGGTGCACCTAATAAATTGCCTGAAATGGCCATTTACATATTATTAAAGGTAACAATTAAAATACTAAAACTATACAAATGTTTAAATAAATAAAAACATTGAAAAAGAAAAAACAAAACTCATTTCTTCCCACTCGCCGAGCGGGTAGGCTTCTTTTGCACCAAACTTATCACTTCGGTTGAACACGTGTCGATCAATGTTTTCCCCACCAGTTGGACCGGTTCAACCGCCGGTCCAACTATTATTAGTTGAGAAAAATATTCTCAATTATATAGTATGAAATATTATGTAATGTATTAATATAAATATTGATTTAATTTGTATTTGAGAAAAATAATTAATTTATTATATAAACATGCCTACATTATTTTTACTATTATGCAACATATATATTAAATTTAATTATTGTAAAATGTGTCATTAGTATTCGACTATCATGTACTATATTATAATTATTTATATATATGTACTAGTATTGTACCCGTGCGTTGCATTATAATTTTTTTTTATCTGAAATAAAAATAATTGGCTCGAATGTATTAAAATATTTAAATAAGTAATTGTGTGTGTGTGTATTATATATATATATATATATATATATATATATATATATATATCGGTGAGAACCATCCCTGGTTCTCACACAAGAGATGGTTTTTACCTTAATCGCTCTCTCTATATAAATTATTTAAATATTATTCAAAGATCGAATAGTATAGAAAATGATATAACCTAGTTCATAAAAGGATTGTTATTAGACGAAATGTACTTTACAAATTATGAAAAAAATTCCTTATACACAACATTTGTAGTTTTGTTACTATGTTTATTCTCATCATTGTCGATCAATATTTTTAAACCCTTACAATTAGTCACCCTTGATATAGCAAAGTACAACTGACCATAGCTGAAAACTAACTTTTTTAGGAAAAGTCCAATGTAAGAGAGAGGTTGTCCTTGAATTTTGGTGATCATCATAGAGTATGACACAATAAGAGGAAATTATTGTTGGAACTTAAAAGGCAACCCCAAATTTGATGGTGTGGCAGTCATTTTAGGGATGAACACCAATTCACATGCATTGCTTCTTTGAGAAATGTTAGCTTATACAATGTGATCGTCAAGTTTTGTAACAACCAACATTATACAATACAAGGGAATGATCGATATTTGTCACAACATGAGTGGACTTCTAGTTTTTAGTTTTGGCTCATAGATCGGCAATCCATAATATTTAATGGTGTTTAGAAACTCTGGTGAGTGGACGTCCTATAATGTCAATGTTTGAATCAGATTTGCATGCATTGTCAAAACTAAGATATACTTTACATTCTCCATCATTTTATGACATCATATATTTATTAATCAAATAGACGACATCAAGTGTTGGGGAAATAATAGCACGACCCTCCAAATAAACGAAGCATTCAGTAGTTTTTCCAAATTATGGATATGTGCTCGCTACAATTGACAGAACATGGTCATGATCATATTTAAACAATAGATAATCTGAATTTCAATTTGAATGATATCATCGTTTGGTCCTCCAACCATTACACCTCCTATGCTATTTATCGAATTGACAAATCTCTTTAACTTGACACAATCGGGATCTGAATTGTGATTTTGCATCCCCACATTCTTGGTCTACTTCAAAACCATGTAATGAATCCATAAATGCGAAAATTTGACCATCATGTGAACTATGTTTGGTCTAATGCATTTTGGAACAACCAGCAAAATTTGATGAGAATCTCCACCAAAAACTATTATTTTTTACCAAATGAAAGCTGCATATTAGAATTATTTTGCGATCTCATCACGTCTTTCAATATTTTGTCAAAAGTTTTAAAATAATGGTTGTGCATCATTGGAGTTTCGTCCCAAATAATGTGTTGTGCATCCACCATTAATTTTGAAAGTGGAGTTCCACTAAAGACCAAAATATTTGGGGATATTAAAAGGAACCATAAATCTATAATTCTGAGTTCTTCATTTCGAAAGAAGAAGAAAGCTATGCCGCTAGATATTACATTAAGAACAATTCCACAATTAGATTTAACAGTCATAGTAGAAAGCATCATCCATATCCATAGATGAGAAATACACCGCCCTTAGTTAAATGTACTACATTCATGATTTTATTATAAACGTAATGGTGATCAACATTCAAATTATCAACCAATTTACCATGTTCTCCAATGAGTGTCTCACGACCACACTCCAGTTTTTCACCAATAAATCTATTGCGATACATACTCAAATTTAAGACCTTTGGAATTGACATGAGAGGAAATCCTTTAAACTCTTTTCCATACTCTATAATAATTTTTCAACTTCAAGCAAATCAAGGTTCAAAATTTCAGCATCACTAATTTGTAAATTTGAAAAAGAAAAAGTGCATTGAAAATATAATAAAAATAATGGTAATAAAAATATTATAATATAACATAAATAATATTTTTTTAGAGGAAAAGAAAATTATTAATAATTACTACATTTAAATTTATTCAACTTTCGTTGATTGTATAAAATATCATGTGAAAAATTTACTCATCATTTCCCCTACATTTTTTTGGGATGTGGTAAAGATTTTAATGCAAGTAAGGTTGTAAAAAATGATCTCACAGAATGTGTTGATCCCTAATTACGTATTTCTGATATACCGTTAATATATTATATATCAACTAACAACAACCTCATAGAATAACATACATCGTGATATGTATCGTATTGCGTGTTGTTAATTTTTTTAATATATTCGTGGCATTGGACTTCTCGAATCACATTTTATGAAATGTACCAAAACAAAAATAAGCCACCCCGAAGAAAAATAAATGGATTCCAAAGATCTTGGGCAAAGAAAATACTAAGTATAATAGTTATCACCCGATTTTGGCAGAATATAGTTAATTACTAACAAAAATAAATCTAGTTTTTTTCTCTCTTACATGTTTTTTTTTTTTTAAATTATTTTCACTGTCCAGCATGGATAGTAGATCTACTATAATTTCGTTTGAAGGCATTATTTTTCCTCCGCACAATGAGACAATGATAGTATAAATATTAAATAAAATATAAATATTACAATGATGTTGAAGTGATTAGTATGTAAAATATAAATGCAAACCTCACGTAATTAATTCGATTTTGAACTTAGATAGAAATTAAGTATGGAATGAATGCTTTTAAAATCACTTTTTTGGCAACATTTGCTTTCAGATGCGACCTTCTCTTTATTTTGTTTTGGAATTAGTTGATTTTTTTCCAAATCTATTTTAGTTGATGCAACAGTGTTCATTCTACTTAATGTTAGGTTTGCACTTGTATTGTTTTACGCGGTTTATGAGATAGTAACAAAATACATTATTTTATGAGCTCAATTGAAATAAAAAAAGTGTTGAATCATAATAATATTTCAAACAACATGTTGATAGCCAATAAAAAATATCAAATTATATTGTATTGTGCATTTTTGTATAATTTAATTAAATAAATTTATCAAATTATTCTTGAGAAAAAGTGACAAATTTGATATTGTTTAAGTATGAAATGAATGCTTTCAAAATTATTGTATTTAGCAACATTTGCTTTCACAGGCGGCCTTCCCCTTTTTTTGTTTTGGACTTAGTTGATTTTTTTCCAAATTTTTTATAGTTGATGTCACAGTGTTCATTCTACTTAATGTTGGATTTGCACTTGTATTATTTAACGTGATTTATAAGATAGTAACAAAATACATTATTTCATTAGATCAATTCAAATAAAACAAAGAATACTGTATTTAGCAACATTTGCTTTCACATGCGGCCTTCCCCTTTTTTTGTTTTGGACTTAGTTGATTTTTTTCCAAATTTTTTATAGTTGATGTCACAGTGTTCACTCTACTTAATGTTGGATTTGCACTTGTATTGTTTTACGTGGTTTCTAAGATAGTAACAAAATACATTATTTCATTAGATCAATTCAAATAAAACAAAGTGTTGAATCATAATAATATTTTATAACAACATTTTGATAGCCAATAAAAATATCAAGTTATATTGTATCGTATATTTTTGTATAATTTAATTAAATAAAGTGGTCAAATTATTTTTGAGAAAATATGAAAAATTTGATATTGTTGGACTCAAAATGAAAAACTAACGAAAAAATGTAAAAAAAAAAATCATAATAAGTAAATAAATGTATATATATACATACATACATACATACATACACATATATATATATATATAATATTAATTTTTATTATTTTTAGTTTTAATTAGAGTATCTATCATGATTATGTTAAGAAGATTTATACATAATTAAAAAAAGAAACTAATCCTAGGTGCTTTCTTAATTAAGAAAATAAACCAAATCATCATTAATATTAATTAGGGTATCTATCATAATTATGTTAAGAGTATTCCTACATAACTTAAAAAATAAAATAATCCTAAATGACATTTTTTCTCTTTCCTACTAATCTGTTTTTTCTCTCTCCGGACCTCTCTTTAGATAGATAGATAGATAGATAGATAGTTAGATAGATAGACACATTTATATTATCTTTTTGTTATATCAATGATATATTAGTCATAAACCAGTATCTTAATTACTAGTCTGGATAATTAGGAGATAAAAAAAATAAAAATAAATTGACCGAACATAATTTATTTTTTCCATATCGCTTTAATGATTTCCATGCATCATTAATATCATTATGACAATTTAGTTTAATCACACACATTATTCCAGCAATCTACCGATTTCACACCATTTAGACAAAATCCAAATATTTTGCACATATGAAAAACGGTTTAACCAGGTTTTTGACCGGTTCAACCAGTTTAACCGATTTTGACCGGTTTCAAATAGTTTAACCGCTAAAATGGTTTTATGGGAGGTGATCGGATTGGATCAATGGCCGGTTCCATGTCTAACCGGTTGAACTTGATGGTTTGGTCCGATTTTTAAAATCATTGGCGTCGATAGAAGTCTCGGTGGGCGTTTGATGGAGATGGAGATGACTCACTATGAATGCTCTTCAATCTTTTCGTTGCATCCCCAGATTCCCTTGGGTTGTGTTTGTTTTACGTTTATTGATATGTATTATGTTAAAACAAATAGTGAAATTTTGAGAATTTAGGTTTTTGAAAAAAGGTTTTACTGTAACAATGTCAAACCATATTTGGTTAGTGAGTGTTTTTATAATTATTTTATTGTAGCAATGTCAAATCGTTTTTTTTTTTTTCGTTTTTTTTGTTCAAAAATATGTGTAAAATGGTGATTGTGTGGGGATGTAAAATAATTATGATATAAAATAGTTTGATAGGTTGTTGTTTGTGTTAAAACTTGTGAGATAAATGGGGTTTTTATGTCTCGATTTTAGATTTATTCGACAAATACCAAAATTAGTTAGAGAAAACTAATACAAACACACCCTTGGTGTATGTCAAAATATCATAATCTCCACTTTGATTGGTATTGGAGGACTAACCAAGCTTTATCGTCGGACCATGGACTATTGTAATCTTGTTCGAACATAGTTTGAACTTGAGCATACTAAAAAAACAAACCTCTTATGTTCGAACTTGAGCATACTCAAAACAAACGCGATAGAGACTTGGGAGAAAAAATTAAGCAAAAAATAAATACATCAATGATTCGAGTTAACGACAATACCTTAATCTAGACATTGGACCCACTTTGATCAAGGGCTTCACGGGGGATCAATTTGTTTTGGATATTGAATTGATTATTGGAATGAAGAAGAATGTGAACCATAGATCTCCGATGGGCAATAAGTCGCACTCATTCGGTTTTGAAATATAATATATTTTATATTATTGAGTTTTAGGGTTTTTTAAATTAACTATTGAATAAAAGAGAAAAGTGGATCGTAGATATCAAACATGTAAATACTTTGGTCATCGGATTTTGTTTTTTTTTTAAACAAGTTTCCAAATTAAGAGAGAAAATAAATTGGTAAGAATTTAGGTCGTTGGATCTATAACGGTCAAATCATCTCGTCATCCAACTCAAAAGAATAGACAGATCACCGTGGTGGGAAGCATGGGGCCCACCTAGGACTGTAAACGAGTCGAGTCGAGTTTAGAGAATTTAAGCTTGCTCGTTTATTATCGAGCTCGAGCTTTTTTTAACGAACATATCGATGGCTCGCGAGCTTTTACGAGTTTAATCGAGTCTAAACGAGCTCAAAAGATATTAACTATTAATTAAATTATTCTTTACTTTATTACAAAAATAAAATAAAATATTTTGTAAAGTATATAATACACCTACTAAGATACGTAAATAAATAAATTTATATATATATTTATATATTTTTCATATGAACAAGTATAAAAATTATAATTAAAATCAAATTATTAGTTTTATTTATACGAGTTTAATAACGAACTCACTCTAGAACTCGCTAACAAACTCGCTCACGAGCTCACGAGCCAAATACCATGAATCTAGAGTTTGCTCGTTTATTAAACGAGTTCGAGCGAGCTTTTATCGAGTCGGGTAGCGAATAGCTCACGAACTGTTTGACTCATTTACACCCCTAGGCCCACCCCCTTCCCCGCATGCGAAAGTGAATTGTGTGTGGGTTTCTCGTGCGTCGGAGCCTGTCACCTGCTTTCGTGCAGTAGACTTCCCCAACCCTCAATGCACGTTGTCGGGGGTGCTCTTGGGCAAAACTATACTTACCAAAACTGTATGAGAGCAAGGTACGAAAATCACAATATTTTGATAACTCTATATGTTATTTTGCTTACTTGGTTTGAAATTAAGATGTCACATAAAAATAATATTTTATTAATTTGATTAAAATTATTCCTCAAAATGATAACTACTTTATAAAATATATATTTTATAATAAACTGTGGTGTCGCTAATAACTAGATTGTAGTCTCATACTGTATCTTGGATTAGTAGCATGCATCTTTGATTGGAAAAAAAATAAGGAAAAATTCTCAACTACTCCAATACATTATAAATATTTCCCTAAAACTCCATTGAATATAAAAATTCCCTAGTACTTTAATGACTCTAACAATATACTAAACTACCATTCGGTAAAACCCTATGCGCAAACCTAATTCGTACGACCCTCATTTTTCTTCATTTCTCTTCCAATTTCGGACTCAATCGACCGCTTCTCCTCTCTCCGACTTGCGTCTCCGGTAGACTGGAATATGGTGGCAGCGGCGTTCGGCAGCCAAAAGTCGGCGACTTCCCGCAACGGTGGCAGGCACGAAGACCTTCCTCTCCACCGCGATGTGCAACGACCATGGCGAGGTCAGGATCCGACTCAAGAAGGGCCACGTCCCTATTTCCCCGGCAATAACGCACGGCGACGGCGCTGAAGTGCGGTCACGCCGTTAATAGTGTTCGGGCCTTTGCTCCGGGCCGCAAATTTTGGAAAACGGCGCGATGACAATTGCAAAACAAAGGTAGTTCGTAATTATATACATCTCAATTTAGAATTTTAGTAGTGTAAGCAGTTTGAACTAAGTAGTTTGCAATTTTAACAGAGTAGTTCGTAATTACTCATCTAATAGTATTTCATATATTTTTGTCATGTAGATGATACTAATAGTTGTTACAATAGTTACACTAGTTCGCAATTATATACATGACTAACAAAGACACTTTGTAATTATATACATCTCGGTTTAGAATTTTAGTAGAGTTCGCAATCTGAACTAAGTAGTTTACAATTTTAACATAGTAGTTCTTAATTACTCATATAATAGTATGTCATATATTTTTGTCTTGTAGATGATACCAGTAGTTGTTACAGTAGTTACACTTGTTCGTAATTATATACATGACTAAATAAAGGTAGTTCGTAATTATATACTAGTTTGTGATTTATTTTCAGGCAATTCAGATGCAGTATGTCAAGTATTGTCACCATGTTTGGAGAATACAACGATAAAATAACCGCTGAACATTTCGAGTGACGGAGGACGCCATTCTATCTTTTGTATTTTGTGAACCTTTGTCAACTACTCTAATTTAATTTGTATATTGTGTCGTTGACAACGACTAATAGTGAATTTACAATGATGATGTTTTATGGTAAGTTTGATCATTAATAGAATGTGTGTAAGTTGGTGGGTTTGGACAAAATAAAATGCATTTTGACACATCGTGTGCCTAGAATAATAATGATATATTTTGTTTTGATGACATTCTGTATAAAATGCTATGAACTGTATTAAGTGTAGTGTGAAAATCTGTATGTACAAACTATCATGTAACTTGAACTACTCTAAATTTGTTAAATTGAACTAGATATTCCAAACTACTCTGAACTTAGGAATTTGTTACTCCACATATCGTAATATCATGATATGCCAAAACACTCAGAATATCATGATATTCCAAACTTCAAAAATATCATGGTATACAAATCTTGAATTACAAATTCCAAACTACTCTGAAAACTTGAACTACTTGGAAATACAAGTAGTTGTCTGGGAAGTGGTAAACTCCAAACTACTCTGCATATACAAAACTACATACACCAACTCCAGCAGAAAATGAACATATATTTTGTAGGCAATTTACAAACTATTCTGTACATCAAACTACAAGAAAAACTTGTACACAAACTGAAAACTTTAAAAGGTTGGAAATACTCTTAATAGACATGCATTACATGAACTAAGAGTAGTTATTCCAAACTACTCTAAAAACTTGAATAGATCTAAAAGGGACTACAAATTCGAAACTACTCTAAAAAGCTTAACTACTTGGGAATACAAGTAGTTGTGCGCGAAGTGTAAAAAACAATGACAATTGCAAAACGAGTGTGGTTATTCGTATAATATAAATTGTACAAGAGCCTAAGATTATAATGGATGAATGACATAGTAAATTCCAAACTACTCTGCATGTACATAACTACAATACTAATTTATTTGAGAAACATAATTTTTGGGATATTACACGAAATTTCTGAAAAACTAAATACTACTTCGCATAATTCTTGAAAAATTACAAACTATTTCGCATAAATTTCTTAGTTACATACTATTTCGCCCATATAATACTAGAACATATTAACTACTTCGCCATAATGAGCCACGCCGCCAAGTCATCGCGCCGTTTTTCAGAATTTGCGGCCTGGAGCTAAGGCCCGAACGCTATTAACGGCGTGACCGCACTTCAGTGTCGTCACTGTGCACTTGAGTCGGAGCCGGCCTCGCCATGGTCGCTGCCGGCTGCGGAGAGGAGAAGTCGCCGACTTTTGGCTGCAATCATATTCCAGTTCGCCGGAGACGCAAGTGGGACAGGGGAGAAGTGGCCGATTGAGTCCGAAATTTGAAGAAAAATAAAGAAAAACGGGGCCGTACGAATTAGGTTCGTGCAGAGGGTTTTATGTTTCTCAAAAGTTCCAAAATTACATGGGAATTATAATTTAATATTTTTGACATTTTATATTATAATTTTGATTTAATGGGAAGAATTTGACTTAAATGGGATGAAAATAATATTAAAGGATCATTTGAAAATTAAGTATAATCTAAATGTATTATATAGGAATTTTTCCAAAAAAATAACAAGTCTGTATTAAGTTGCGCATTTAAATTAGATTTGTAATTAGTTTTTGGTCGTGTCCAGTAAAATCACGAATCATAATTAAACGGACGTTGAACGAGTAACCACCGTGCAAGGTAATGATGTTCGGCCACTCCTAGTCGAATGTTTTTGAAAGATGCACACATAATGTAACGATATCAAATTAATTTTTAATCAACATAACATTAATAAAACATATAAACTGTAACATCTTTAAATTATGTTATTATCTTTTTAACTCTTCTTGTTCTTGTTCTTCTTCACGTAAGGTAGTCTAAGTGAGAATTGTCATTTTTTTTTTAATTAACTAAATGGTAGAAATAAAAATATTTGGGCGAAGATACAACAAAATAAATATTTGGTTGAAATATTAAGTAACTATGGTGAATTTAGTAAAACATGGTGTGGTTAGTGCTCCCTCTCCTCTCACAAATAAGACGACCTTATTTACCAGGTTTGATTAGTTTTAAATTCTTAATGTTTATTTCTTACCAAATATTCAATTATCACGTCCAATAGGCAATTAGGCTTTTATAGTATTTGAATTAAAAATTCTCAAAATTGGTAGTCAAATATATATACTTTATAATTCAGAATCTGTGATTTATATTTTTAAAGTTTTCTAAACCTTATTAGAGTATCTCCAATGGAACAATGTTGAAAGTGAAAAAATTGATACATGGTATTATTGACAATGTCTACAATTAATTTTAAATATATCATACAATCATGTTATTTCTCTATCTTTATTTTTTCTAAAAATAAAAATATAACTTATCACATATTTAAAATCAACATTCATGCAATGGAGAACTTTTTTTATAAAATGTCAATGTCATTTGCCATATAGGTTCAATTAACACTATAGCATTGAAGATGCTTTTAAATGAAGATTGTATACATATAATTTAGTCAAACGTGTTAAAACACACCCAAAAATGTGTAATTTACAAAAAAATCCTTAAAATGTTATTAAATCAAAATTCTCAATTTTAATTATTAAAATCTTCGTAAATTAGTATTAGATCCCAATGCTACATATAAAATATACATAGAAATATTTTTAAAAAATTGTTATATGATCAAAACTTGCTTACATTATTTAATACTCGATGAATTAGTAGTTTAAGGGGTTATTGCAAAAGCGAGAAATGAGTTTATTTTAGAAAATTTCAATATAGAAAACTGAATACCGTTCGAGCAAAAATTAAAAAAAAAATGAAAAAACCCTATAAATGTTCCACACTCAAATATCAAAACTTGTAATTAAGAACAAAAATTTTCCTACTCCATAAATAAATAGTTACAAAGAAAATAGAGAAACATAACAAAGTAAAATACATGTTACATCATAACAGCTGCATTCTATTACCGAAAACGGCAAATTGAGTAATTGAAAATTTTCTATAAAAATAAATGCAGATCCAGACCTAACTCTCATCAATCCGATTGAAGAAACGTAACTTTTTTAGAAAACAGTATTAGAAGACAAAATTAGATCATTCTATATTGTAATTGTCTCTTTTTAATCTCACATTCCTTTCGACTCTTTCAAATGGCACCATTTTCATAAGAAGCCAAAGTCCACAAAAGCGACTTTATAAAAATCCCACGGAAAAAAAGAAAAATCATAAAAGCGTTAGAAGCAAGAAAGTTGAAATACGGAGCGGATACACTAGACTTTTTAATTCAACTACTGAATATACATACAATCTTCAATATTTTCAGACAATTGGTCAAGAACCTTGAACACATAATAGTATTTGTTCTCTGCTTGTAGTTTTCGAATGGGATCAAATGAAACTTATGTTTGATCTTCCAATCAAGAAATGTCCCAGGCTGATGTCTCCTACAGGTTATAATCTTTATTCCTATTCCTATATTTTTATTTATTTTGTCTATTCTTTGGTTATTTATTCATATGATTGTCTGTGATTGTTGAATATTTAATTCAATGCTTTTTTTGTCATACACGCCCATGATAATCTGTTTATTCTTGAAAAAAAATCAAAAAAATCGTGTCTTTGGTAAATTCAACAATTTCCACACGATTTTTTGGGTTTTTTATCATGGGTTTTTAATTAGAATTGGGATTTATGTATCCGTGTTTTTATTTCAATCGATTGTTCGAAAATGTATGTGAAATTTGATTTAAGATAAAATAGATATCATCAAGTGTTCTGTTTAAAATTGCTAATAATTCTTGTTCCTTTTGTCAATCTTATCAGCTGTGGCTCTTGTGGATATCATCTCAACCTAGCGTCTTCCAATCGTAGCATTAACTCCAAATACAGCAAATCACTTAAAAAAGACCTTATATCCTTCCTCTCCATCGATCCGAGCCGATTCACTCAAGTCGATGAAGTGCATTGCCTTCCCATAACTTGGGGTCGTTACCGTTCAAAATCCAAACTCCTCTGCCGCAATTGTGGGGTCCTCATTGGCCACGGATATGGTGACTCAACCGCTCTATGTGGCCTCGACTCGCCCACCTCGTCCAGCTCGTCTTACAAGAAAATCGTCGTAAAGATTCGAGCTTTACAGCCTTCCGAAAGCAACGACAACAACAACAACGACAAATAGTGTTTTTGATCACTATGACGGATATCCAAATTCCCGATGACTGCTTATACTTTATTTTCCAAAGGCTCGACTCGAGCTATGACCGGGAATCGTTCGGGTTGACTTGCCATTGCTGGCTTCGTATTCAGAATTCGAGCCGTCGATCTTTGCGGTTGACTGAAATCAACTCATACCATTTGTACAGATTGCTAGCCCGTTTCACAAACCTGCACTCCTTATCTCTATCGTGTTGCACCGAGCTCCCGGATCCGGGTTTGTCTGTGTTGGTTCGCTACGGGCTAAAGTTGCAAAGATTGAATCTTGATTGTTGTTTTGGCATTACGGATCACGGGCTTTCCTATGTCGCTAGTGGTTGCCCGTTTCTGACGATCATTAGTCTTTACCGGTGTAGTGTCACCGATACTGGGCTAGAAACCCTGTCTAAATCTTGCTCATCTTTGGCAGACGTGAACCTCTCGTATTGTTCGCTCATCTCCGATATCGGAATACGGGCCCTTTCCGAAAACTGTCTTTGTCTTCGGGCCGTCAGCATATCTCACTGCAGGAACATGACCGGCATCGGCTTTCGAGGGTGTTCGAACACGCTAGTGTATCTAGAGGCCGATTCGTGTAAGCTCGACCCGGAAGGAATACGGGCCGTCGTTAGTGGAGGCGGGCTCGAGTATCTCAACATTTCTAACCTTAGTTGGTGCGTGCGTGGGCACGGTTTAGCAGACATCGACTCACTGTACGTTTCGAACTTGAAAGTACTGAATTTCCGGCTGTGTAGAACAATTGGCGACGAAGCTATAGTGAAAATCGCAACGGGGTGTCCGTTGCTCGAGGAATGGAATTTGGCTCTGTGCCATGAGGTTAGAATTGAAGGGTGGGAGTCGATTGGGTTGAATTGCCGTAGATTGGAGAGGCTTCATGTGAACCGGTGCCAGAATCTTTGCGATCAGGGGTTGAGGGGTTTGAGAGACGGGTGCAAACGGCTAAGGAGGTTGTATTTAGGTCGGTGTCGAAGGTTGAGTTGGACGGCGGTCGAGATGTTCAAGTGTTTGAGGGGCGACGTGCGGATTGTGGATGAGGAGGTGATGTGCATTGCGCCCGAGTGGGCTTTCCGGTTGTAGATTGTAGAAGAAATGATCTTTTTATTTGAAAATAACTGACAACTGAGCTACAAGTGTGGCAAACATTCATATGTTGAGATCTTTTTTTTTTTTTTTTTTTTTTTTTTTTTTTTTTTTTAATGCTTACTGAACTTGACTATTGGATATTTGTAATTATAACTCTCATAGAGAGTCTATTCTTGTCCAGATTTTCAGTGGACTAGCTGCTGGCTCATTGGTCTCGGAGATGCTTGCCTCACCTTCTGATGCATGTGTCCTAATAATTTTATTACATTCAGATGTTGTCTGTAGCTCCTAGTTTATGGATTTTTTTTTATTGTTCTGTCAGACTTAATTGATGATTTTGAAGTTATAGAGAAATGACATAAAAGAAATGACACAGTAAGCTTTTGTTTCTATTTTTTTTTTTAATTCTTAACTATATACAAAGAAAGTATCCATTGTAAACAACAAAAATCTCACACTCACGCCTTTACCACTGGGCTAGTTTTATTTTGTTTTGGGGATAATTGCAAATAAAAGTACCACTTTTCTTGTTTTTGCAAATAAAATCCAACATTTTGAAAATTGCAAAAAAGGACGACTTTTACCATGCATCATTGCCTTAACAGATTTGAGTGACCTGAAAATGGCCGGAATATCTCAGTGATATTCAACAACATTGGTACCACCATCAATCGAATTCTCTAGTTGATCTCGTTCCAACAATACCCCTGTTTCTGTGTACTCCGCCTTGTATTATGGCAAAGCGTCAACGAAAATCAAAAACAATCTTTTACACGTCAACTTTTCTGACGAATTGCCACAACAAAGTGCTACAAATTAAACATACCGTTTCGAAGCTCATCAGGAGGCCAGTTCATGTTGCCTAACACACCTCTATTAACGCCCAAAATCATCAGTAAATTCACTAAAAAATTATCACAATTTATTGGCCGACAATTAATATATTGTTGGCGATTCTCGAATCGGATGGAGGCCTAAGAGGTGACATTGGATTCGTCTGATGACGAGCTTCGAAATGGTGTGTAATGTGTAGCAATTGGTGCGGCGGTTCATAAGGAAAGTTGACATGTAAGGAGTTATTATCAATTTTCGCTCACAAACAGAGCGGCATACAGAGAAACGGATGGTATGGTTGGAACGAGAAGGAAGAGAGTATTCGATTGTTGGTGGTAGAAATGATGTCGAACATCATCGAGATTTTCGTACTAATTTCCAATCACATAAGCCTATTATGCAATGCCGTGTCCTTTTTTACAATTTTCAAAAGGCTGGGTTTTATTTGAAAAACAAGAAATGTTATGCTTTTATTTGCAGTTATCCCTTGTTTTTACCCACATCAAGTTTTTAATGAATTTTTATTGCATAATCCTCCAATTTAACTATTCACTCGCTCGCATGTTTTTAACTCTCGACAGATCTTGGTCTAGAATGTCTTTTCTAGAGAAGCCAGCAGCCCCTGACAAAACAAACGAAAAATCAAAATGCAATACCAGACAGTCAGAATGAACACTGTTCGCCCATATAAACACAATGCACACCAACCACAACATGGCTTGTGTTAGAATTAGTTACACTTGTCATCAAATCGAGGATGCACACAATTCCGTGCCTTCCATGGCGTAAAGAATGTATAATAGAACTCTACATTTAAAAAAATATTAAATAATAATAATAATTAAAAGTTGCATGGTATTTGACTTGAAAACACACACAACTAATTTGAGAATTTCACACTGAATCCTTTTCTTTAGTTCTTACAACAGAGAGATTTATTTATTTGTTTTTGGTGGGGTGGGTGTGGGGTAGGGGCAGAGATGTATAATCTAGTTATTACAAGCATATTTGTGTTATAGGGGGCAGATAGCATCATCTTCTTTCTTCTGGAAACTTCCATGCCAATAGACTTAGAGCCGATTCTCATCAATCGCTACAAGATGGTCAAGAAACTTTTATATCATTAGATCACAATCAGTTTTCATTACCCCAAACGTTATCCCACCCACCGCTCGGTGCAGCCTTGGGTCCCTCGATGTTGTGGGGTCCAGGTAATCCTTCCATGCCCGGAGGATGGACTTTCTTGGGTTTCGATCGGACTCCCAACAGTCTAAGAACAAACCTGGCAAGCTCTCCGTAGAGCATCCCCGACCTATCAAACAACTGCAAGTGAAAATGCCCAGATTTAACTCACTCATGAATAACAGACTGGAAAATTTCTGAAACAGATAACAATGGACGCGACTGGAGGAAAAAAAAAAAAAATTGTGATTTCATATAAGTTTTTTCAGAAAATACACTATTCACTCACTCTTAACTTTCTCTCCTCAATAGTCAATCTCTTCTACACACTTAATAAAAAAAACTATTACTGCACACACTTCCCCACAATTTTCACTATTCTCGTACTCATTTTTCTAAATACCAAATCATTTTTAAACATAATTTTACTATTTTATATCACATCAACCTTGATTGTTACATTTTCATCTTATATCCATTTAATTTTTTTAATCACACTATTCTTTAGTGGAAGATGAATTTCAAAATGAAAGTAAAAGCAATTGCACCTTATATGCTTTCATTCAAGAATATCTCTAGATACTGACAAACCGCATTTGGTAATGGTGAGCATGAGAAAGAAAGCCAATACCTGAAGAAGGGAAGACATAAACATATGAAATGCCTGTGTATTCTGGTCGATCAAGATTGCAATACGCCCGAAGAAAGTTACTACACCTTGCATCTGGCATTAAAAAAAAAATAGAAAAAACATTAAAAAAATGGGGACAGCTGAAAAATGTATGATACAACAAAGCCACAGAAAGTGTTTGACTTACCACTCGCATAAGCGAAACCCAAAAATTTGGTGGAGCAGAAGGAGGTCCATAGGGATTATTTGGATCCTGGTCACCATACGGGCCACCCATGCCCATTCCATAGCCTCCCATCGGACCCCCTAAACCACCGCCACCATACATTCCACCCCCACCATACATGCCACCTCCATACATTCCTCCACCATAACCTCCTCTATACATGCTATTTCCATACATCCCTCCGCCATAAGATCCTCCAAGTCCACCGTATGAACCACCATACATCCCGGTTCCTATTCCAGAATTGTAATTTAAACCTGATCCATAACCTAAATAAGAAACAAACCAAGTGCCATGTTAACATCAAAAAGGTTCCAGATGCACAAGTATATGTAGAAACATGCATAGAGTAGAAGCAAATATCACTAATCCTAATTTATTGTTTGATTTTGGTGCTTATACTTTACTAGAGGAATGTGCCCATATTCTAGTTTACACAAGGCGCACACTCTTAATACTTCATTTTGTGTTTAGCAGGTTAGAAGTTGAATATTTTGTGAAATTACGAGGCCAAAGATATCCAAAATAGTCATTAGGGACATCTTAGGTATTTTTGATCTTGGGCAAAGCATGAACCTATAAGGTTCTCCAATCAGAGAAGTATAAAAATAATAGAACTCTCAAACTCAATTCAACAGAAAACCTCACCAGATTATAGGAGGAAAAAAAAACACATGAAAGTAAATGTCAAGTTAGCAAGCCCGTTCACTTGCTTAGGCCATTTCAAAAACCCTCCGGCTCGGCTTTGGTAATATCAGCAGACACAACACGGACAATCCTCTTTCTACCCAGTGATTAAAAAAGCGTGAGGCGCCCTGAGGCGCCGAACCCTCCAAACGCCTAGGTGCTCGCCTCATCGAAGCGGGGCACCTTAATAAAAAAATAAATATAAATATATATGTATTTTTTATCATAGACAAATGTGTACAAAATTCATAATTTTAACAAGATATAACTAGTTTATAGAAAAGAAAAAAAGGTAAAATTGAAGAGGAAAAAAAAGTAAATAAAACAAACCAGCCAACAACAGATGCTCGTCGGACGCTGCGGGCATGTTAATGCTTGCCGGAGGAGAAAAGCACAGAGGCTAAGGTGAGGAAAAGAGGTGGCAGCAGGAATTTTCTTCATATTTTGTTTGAAAAATGTAAAATTAACCTTTAAAATTAGGTTTTGGGACGCAGTTTCGCGAGGCGCTCGCCTCAGGCGCCCCACGCCTCATGCGAGGCGGCGCCTTAGTGAAGCTTGCTTCGCCTCACATGTATGAGGCGCTGAGGCCACCAGTCGCCTCGCCTGGCGCCTGGGCGGCGCTTTTTTAATCACTGTTTCTACCACATCAGCATTTCATAAAGGATACTATCTTAGCAAGTAACTCTCAAGGCAAGGAGAAAATTTCCTTCAAAGCAATTTGTATTGTGCATTTGCTCAAAGTGGCCTACGCTTATGAGTGCAAATTTCAGATTATACTCGTGCAGCCAGCCTTTCATTTTATTAATATTTCAGTATTAAATTATGACTTTAAAAAGTCATGTCTCCTCAAAACTATAACATAATAGATAATGATTACTATTTTATTTGTTTTTTATTTTTAAATCCATCTAAAACATATGACATGTAAGCCAACATGGATTAGATTTCAAGAGTCCAAAATTCAATGAAATAAAACAACATTTTTACAAATTTAAGAAAATAGCCTTGATACCTCCATAGCTGCTTCCATATGTCTGTTGTTGTTCCCAAGGCCGAGCAGGGACGGGCCTCCCAAGTGTGTTCCTATTAACAGCTGTGTTCCTGTCAGCAGTTGAAACAACTTCACCAGGTTGAGCTGTTCCGGAAGCTTCTACCACATCACTTGTGTTACCGGCGGAGGAAGGCTTAAACGGTGCAGGGCCAGATGATGACCCAGCTCTTTCCCATGGTTTTGGTGGGGGACCACCACCTGCAAACGAATTTAGCCAACGTTATACACAACTGAGCCAATAAGAACGAATAACAATTACTCAAAGTTGTTTAACCCTATTTTTCCCGTTCAAGAGCCGAATTACAGCAGTGACAAGTCTTTCAAAACTTAGTAATACTAGATTCTCCTGGGCAGCATATCACTGCTACAACTAAGTCAACTCATGATCAGGTGTTTGAAAATAGAAAAAATATATACATCACGAAAACACCCGAACAAGATTCGATTTTTATTCTTAAAAAGGTATAAGTAGACAATCGAACTAAATAACTGAAAGGAACTAGATAATCCAGCGATCAATTCAATTCAATGCAAAAGAGGGGGGGGAATAACATGACATAAACAGATTTCGCATCGTACAAAAAATTCTAATCATCAGAAGAAACATAATTAACACACAAACCAATTAATCGTTGCTAAGCCCCAGAAAGTGAAAGCATCAAGTAAATTACATAAACTACAAACGAGACCCCCCAAATTCAGAAAATTCAATGAGATTACAATTAAAATAAATCAAATTGATTCGGAAGTTAGCTTGCATATACCTGATGCGTTGTTCTCCATCGACAAGAGAGGGTTCTCGAACCCTAGAGAGATGAGAGAGAGGGAGGGAAGAAAAAATGATCAGAAATAATGCCCATCGTTTATCCGGAATTTTGGTTTTTCTTTTTTCTCGAGAGGCGCAAGAAAATTCTTGAGCGAAATGACGAAGTTGCCCTCAATTCTACACGAGTTTTATTAGGCGGGACGCGGTGGGCAATTGACGGGTGGGCCCCGGTGTCGGCCCATTTGACTACGTTTACTTTTGACCCATTACCTTCTTTTCTTTTTCTTTTTGAAGTAGCAATATTAATTCGAGATGGAATCCTCGAATAAAAAAAATTGAAAGAACGAAAGAGTTTTTAAAACAGAATTGGGTAACAAAATCTAAAAAAGCAGTTTTGGAATAGGATTCGTAGTAGAATTGAAAATTGTTCATTTTTTTTAAATGTAAATATCAAATTATACCCAGAAAGTAAGTAATGTATTATTATTTATATTTATTTAAATTAATGTAAAACTCAAGATTTTCGTGAACGAATATAAAAAATACAGGATGAATATAAAAAATACAGAAAAAAATATAAATTCATAAAAAATTAAGAAATTCTGAATATGATTATTAATATTAAAAAGATAAACAAATGTTGTTCGTTTTAAATTTTGAAAGGTTTCTTTGTACACTACATTAGATATCGGAATACCTTTGATGTAAATATCTATCGAATTCATATATGATATTGAGAATTGTCTTACTAATACATAGTTTTCAAATAGGGAGATATTTGTAACATATTGGTGAATAAGAACGGAGATGAATTGGTGTGAAAAATGTTATTGAGAATATGGTATTTATAGATGTATAAGAAAAATAATATTAAAAAATAGCGTTGGATCTGGAGGTTCAATCCCAACGGCTAGTTTTTGTGACTGTTGATCATCAACGACTCTGATCGCAGAACGTTCATTTGTTGCCGGTTTAACTAGGAGTTTCAAACCACCAGTTCATGGTTTTTTTTTTATTGATTCTTTTATTTTGGCCGATTTAACCACTGATACACAATTAAAGTTTTTTCTAATCGAAACTGAATCAGATGAAACTATTGTTGAGCACAAATCGAAATTGACGGTTCAATGGTTCACCAAAACTATTTGTGCATGTCTAGATACATATCCCAACTACAATTATTTAGGACGCATGTCAATACAAATCAACATCGAATTTTATTGCAACGTTGCCCGTGTATCACATAGGTAACTCAACCAGTTATTATTATTATGGGTGAGGGGCAATTGCCAAATGATTTTTTTTTTTAAGTACACATATGTCATGAGAAAATATCTTTTATCTACTTCCGTCATAAAAAAAAAAATTTATCTCTTAAATGACCTAAATTCTCATACTTTTTACCTACCTCAGGCGATCCTTATATCTCCCTCTGTTGTGGGAACACGGTACACGATATGTCTAACTCGTGTACACTATACAGACATATCGTATGCTATAAAATAATATTCAAATTCTGTATAATTTTTTTTTCTAGAGTACACTATGTGTTTAACTCGTGTACACGAGATAGACATATAGTGTATTAAAAAAAAAATCAAATTTTATATAACTTTTGGAGTTTTCTTTTGATTTTGTTTATAGTACACGTGCACACGAGGTACACACGTTGTGTACAAAAAAAAAATAAAAATGTTTAACTGGAATTCTGGGAGTACACAATATGCTATCTCATGTAGTGTATCTTGTGTACACAAGATACACAATATAAAACTAAGGTGACATTTTAAAACTATAATACACAATATATTTATCTTGTGCACACGATATGTGTGCCTCGTGTACACGATATAAAATATCATGTACTATAAAGAGAATCCAATAATTATATAAATTTTGAATTATATTTTATATTACACGATATGTCTGTCTCTAGTACTATAAAAAATATAATATTTTTTCAAATTCATTTTTTCTAACAAAATTATAAACTTAGTTTAATTAAATTTTAATTTATTTATAATGACCAACTATACTTTAATTTAAAAATAATATATCAATATAAAAATTGAATAGTACACGCGTCTACGAGTTACATGAGTTTCAATTCAATTCCTTAAACTTGTGTACTTACTCTTGTCACGAAAGAGCTGACAAATGGGTAACAACAAAAGTAATGTGCCGAGTAAGAAAATGGTAGGTGAGGTGTGTTTAATATTAATTTTAAATTGATGAGTGTAGTAATCGTTTTACCAAATTTATGCGTAAACAAGATCTTTTTTATGGACCAAGTATGAAAAGATTTTCATTATGATCAAAATAGTCTTCTTATGGTTCTCTCTTACCGTACACCATAAGAAAAATTATTTTTATCAAATACTTTTAAAGTTTATTAGTATTGTTATTATTATATTACTATTATAATTACTTATTTATTCTTATTAGTTTTTTTTTTATAATAAAGGTATTTTGGTATATTTATTTCACACTTTTGAACTATTTAATAAAAAAAAAAATTGAACTATTTGATAAGAAAAATATTATTTAACTTAAAATTAGATATAAAACAAGTCAATAAATGAATTTTTATTTAGACGATTTTCCCAAATAATAATAATTACTGGGCTGGGCTTTGTATCTAACCCGAAATCGTTTATTGGTCAAAACCAAATCTGATGTACTTGATTTGAGAAATCACTTCGACTGTCTGTATTAAATATGTAAATCAAATAATATAATAAAAAAAGATGGTATTACTTATAGTGGTATTACATGCTATAAATAAAAAGTCTTTGTTAGGTTACGTGTAAGCATGAGATTAGAAAGTACAATAAGATTAGCGTATGTACATTTAATTAGTATAAATAATAGGGGATTAGCGTTTCGTCGCCGATGAGTACATCCGTTAAGAAGGAGCCTAAAGCCAAAGCCAAACGTGCGAGGTAAGTTTATCTTCTTGTAATCTACCTCCCGTGAACCTAGTTTATAGTTTTCCAAATCTTAATTGATTTGTTAGGGTTTTGGTTTATTTTCTCTGCTAATTGGTCAATAATTTTCATTTAAGATTTATAAGCTATTAATTAGATGAAATTGAAGGACGAGGCCATGGGTGAGGCCGTACTTGTTGAGTAATCTGTCTTTTGGTTCGTTTGTATGTTTCAAAATTACTTAATTAGTTAGGGTTTGTTTCTACTTTTGGTTAATTTTTGTTGTTTTAAAAAACGAATATGAGAAATATATTAAAAGGAGGAAAAAATGCTTTATTTATTTATTTTTGTAAAATCACATTTACTCACTTTTCATGTATAACATGCGATTGCATTTGTTTTTCAAGGTTTGTTGAGTTGAGTGATATTTTTCTTCACAGATCAAGAAATGATTGCCTCTATACGTTTGTTTTTATCCTTTGTATCCCGTTTCATGTGTCCTAACTTGTGTTTGCTTTGGTAGTTTATACCAAGTGCATAATAAATTTATTTGATTTGATAGTTCATGCAGGGGCCTCGGCAAGCCTACAACTCCTAGAGAGCCATGTCAGGAAAAGCAAGTACGGGATTGGAGGGCAGAAGCTCGTCAATATGCACAGCTTGCATTAATTGACTACAATAACAAACATGTTTGTTGTTGATCTCATTTTCTTTTCATTTATCCCATTAATTCATAAATTAACATACATACATATTTTAATTTTCTAGGGAACAGACTTGTTGCTATCGAAGGTTTTGAAATCTGAATCTCATGTTTACTACCCTGGTTATACTGTGGAATTTGAGGAAGAGCGCGAAAAGTGGATTCATATCAACTTGGAGGCTAAGCGCCAACATGCTGATACCAGTGATTAACCGCTTCTTTTGTTTACTGAACAATACATGGACTATGGAAAGCAGCAGCCTGTCCTCACTAGATTGTTAATCCTGCCTCGTATAGATAATTGTAATGCTCTCTGTTTTGGCATCTACCTTTATATGTGCTGCTTAGTCTTTATATATATATATATGTATGTATGTATATTTGTGTGTCCATTGTTTATTGCACACACTTAAAGAGGCACCACAACTATTAAGTGATGTGTCGGTGGTTCTGTTTACTATGTTATTATTGGGTGGACAAAAAGTACAATATACGTCCTTATTGATTAATTATTGCATAATTATTTGTTTGTTGCAGTGCATGGTCATAGTCCGTGGCCATGTAAGATTCGTTTACCATTTCATCAATTTCGCGCTGGTTTCGATGATGTTTGTCCTCTGAAAGAAGCTCAGAGCAGTATCCAAACTAGGTCCATGGAATATGCAGCTGGGTGAGTGAGTGAATACTTGTTAGTTTAATTTTGTTGTAATTTAATTTTTTGTGTGTAGTAGCATCTACTCAGTCGTGTATTATGATGTTGTTTTTAAGGTTTTGTGAAGTTATGCTCCCTATAACCTACAACTATTCTGTAATATTTTTCTTCACAAATGAAGGTATAAATGCCCTTAAAATATATGTTGTTATCCCGATCATGTGCTCTCTAGCTTCTATTTTCCTTTGGTTTAATGATACTACTGTTGGGTTAATTTTTTTTTTATAAAAGAGCTTATAGGATTAAAAAAAGGTTCTTAAGAGTTTATAAGCTCCTAAAAATAAGTACCTCCACCTACCTTGTTTTTTAGTACATTGTAAGATGTACAGACAGCTTATAAGCTGAAATATCTCTTTTTATACATACACTTGAACAACTTGTTTTTAAAATTAGATCTAACAACTTATCACCTCTCAAAACATCTTATAAGATGTGGGAGCTTATAAGATTTTGTAAGTTTAGCCAAACACCCTCTCTGAATCTATTATTGCATGCAGGGTAAGCAAGCGTACAGTTTATCAAGGGAGATTGACCAAACAACAGAAGCAGGAAACTTCTGACTTGGCAGAATTCGCTTTAACGGACTACAATACGAAACATGTTTTTGTTCTCTCCTTGTCAATTTCTTGTCATTAGTCATTCATAATTTTTTTTTTCTTTTTGACTAGTCATTAGTCATTCGTAATTTATTATTATTATTTGAAATTAGGGAACAAAGTTGGAGTTTGTGAGGGCCACAGGTGCCATGTTTTTTCATGCACTGGTCTTTCTATGGACTTCAATGAAAAGGAAACAAGTTGGAAGCATATGAACTTTGTGGCTAAGCGGCCCAAACCTGAAGGTAAAGAAGGTGATGATTGCAATGAAGAGCTACTTTTATTCGCTGAACTCTATGTAGGGGATGATGATAAACATGTGCTTGCGACATTGTCAGTCGTGGATCCTGAAGATGACGATGGTAATGCTTTATCTTTTTGTGCTGTTTAATCATATTTTTTTCAGTGTGTGTGTGTGTTTTATGTCATGTTTTTTTATAGCTTGACTTAGTTTCAATTGATTTATTTTTTATGTTTTGTGAATTCCTATTTTCCTCTTTGTTATTTTATAATTTGTAATTCTTAATTTTTTTTTTTTCAACTCATTGATCTCAAAAATTACATAATTCTCAGAAGTTTTCTACTTTGCCATTGTTCGTTGATTATTGTAATATTGTTCTAAATACTTCATATTATTTGTTTGCTACAGGAGTTAGATGTACCTATTGCCCAGCTAGCATTCTACATCCAAGTTTTAAATGTTTTAATTAGAACTGAAGTCAAAGTGGATAAAAGACTATTTTGTAGTTGATACAATGATATGTTGCAGTAATGTGCGCTTACTAATGTATAGTTAAGCGTGATTTGTACTCAAATGGAGCTACTCTGCTTGTTCTGTAAAACTTTATTTTAAATTGCATATTCTTGTTGGACCTTTTTTTTAGTTTTTTGTTTGTGAGTTTTGAGCCTTCAGCGATGCAGGATTTTCGGAAAGTGGTAGCACCGTCAAAATAGGCACCAAGCCCACGGTCAGCTCGGTAGTCCTTACAAATGGACGAATCTGATTTAGGGTTCGCTTTGTTTTTGTTTTGTTAGGGTCTATCTCTAATTTTGCAAGTACATCATACATTTCATGGTCATCTGTGCAAAGAACTAAGTTTTTTGTTTGTCTCGAGTAGAGGTTGACCCGTTTAGCCCGTGGGCAAGCCATTACGGGCCACATACTGCGGGTCTCATAGTAGAGGCTGGTCTGTTTAGCCTCTGCTTTCAGTCAAGATGCTAACGCTGCAATTAGCACTGTCAAATGGGCTGGGCCGCCACGGGCTGCCCCAAAACCGGATTGTTCGGGCCCTTTTTCCCGGGCCGGGAAAATTGAAGCTCGCAACGTGATAGGAGGCCCGCCCGCGGGTCAACAAGCTAGCCCATGTGGGCTGGACAGTGTACACACACACAAACATATATATACACAATTAGTCAACAAATAATTGATGAAGGATAATAGAGGTATTTGATATCTTTATAGGGCGCGGATATACGCACCCCATGAATTTATGAGTTCACCCCATTGATTAGAACACCCCAAAAATTTTTAAAATAATTATTTTTTACTAAATGAACCCCCCAAATGCCCTATTTTACCCCCCATTTAATATAACATATTATTATTATACTATCTGTTTTATTCTTCGGTATCGATCCGGACATCTCATTGTTCGATAAGTTGAGGTCTGTGAGATTTGGGAACGAGGGCAGGAAATTAGGGATAGGAAATTAGGGATTGGACCTGAGACATCGTTGATATCGTTGTTTTGGAGGTGGAGAGTGCGCAACCGGGTGATTAGCGAGCTGTGGGGGGATGAAGCCCCGGAAGTTGTTGTTGGAGAGATCGAGGCGGAGGAGTCGGTGGAGGGCGGCGAGTTCCGGCGGGATTTCGCCGGAGAAGTCGTTTCCGGAGAGGTAGACGAGCTTCAGGTTCACGCACCGCGCGATCTGTGTGAGGCTGCCGTTGAGGCGGTTGCCGCGGAGGTCGAGGAGGCGGAGCTGGTCCAGCGAGGAGAGGGCGGCGATGGGGCGCGAAGGCTCTGGAAAGGTAGGGCGACGCGGTGACGCGGTCATTGGTGCAGTTTACGCCGTACCAACGGGCGGAGCAAGGCGGCGGCGGCGGCGGTCCAGTTGGCGAGGAGAGTGCCGTGGAGGTCGGTTTGGGAGCAGAAGACGGAGAGGACGGCGGTGTCATTGGCGTCGGCGGCGGCGGTGGAGGAGAGTGGATGAAGAAGGAAGTGGAGAGGAGGAGAAAAGAGAAGATGAATTGAAAGGCCATTTGTTAAAGCATGGAGCAGAGAGTGCATGGGAGAGTGGATGGTTCGAGTTTTTATTAAAAATTGTAGAGATGACAAAATATTACAAATTATATAAATGATTTTGTTATCCAATAGCCCTTTATCTTGCCAATCCTTTTTAGCTCTATTCGTAGAAATGATAATTTTTAGCATTTGTTTCTTTACTAATTACGACAATTACAAATAAACGGGGGGTAAAATAGGGCATTTGGGGGGTTCATTTAGTAAAAAATAATTATTTTAAAAATTTCTGGGGTGTTCTAATCATTGGGGTGAACTCATAAATTCGTGGAGTGCGTATATCCGCGCCCATCTTTATATATTATGAAAACATGTATTTGATACCCTAAATAAAGGAATCTTTTCTGTTTTTCATTTTCACGTTATCAGCACGAAACTCTAACCTACTGAGAGTGATCAAGAATAAGCCTTCACAACCAAAGCAACAATTATACAATTTTCGTACGTCGAAAATCTAACCGCGTTGTAAGTTTGAGAAATCGTTTTTTCATGTTTCAACCGTTGGATCCTCTTCCAATGTTTACAGAACCTTCAAGATCTTTTGAATTACGTTCTGAACGGTGGAGATCGGATTCGGAGATACGAGAAAATATATATATAATTTTGAACAAAGCAGATTTTGTTTTCAAAATTTTATGTGCAACATTTTTAAAAACAAGATTTATCACAATCGAACCATTGGATCAAGCCAAAACTTGGATATATTATTCTACACATATACATGTTTGATATGAACGGTGAAGATTTGAATATGAGGTGTGAAGAACCCGATAATGAATTTTGAACAGAGCTGATCTTATTCCCGTAACTGTCTGCACTGTTTCTTTTAAAATTCAAATTACGCACAATCTAACTGTTGGATGAAGCTGGATCTTGGATATAATATTCACAAGATATAGTGGTTAAATATGTACGGTGGAGATTGAGTTTGAAGGTCTATGTCATCAGAAACATATCACGGACAAATCTACTGCAAAAACAAAGTTAAGAAAGAATAGTGACTTTCCTTCATGTTAACTCGAATTACCCTATTATAAATTAAATGCAACTAATAAATATTTGTTTATATGGATATATGGCATGATATTTATTATTGACATTCTTATGCAAAGCATGTATATATATATATGTTACCTATGATTATATGTATGTGATATTATGTACAATATTGATAAGCATGAAATTTTACAATATTTTAATAATATTCATAGAGTACATAATATATTAGTACTTATTCTTTTAGATGATTTCTAATTTAGAAATCGTATATAAAGTTATTTACATGATTAGATGAGAGATTGATCATGATTTTGCCAATATGTTTAGTTAATCATGAATTTCTCGATGAATTAATAGATTTTATATATGTTGATTATGAATTTCGATAAATTGATAGATTCATGTATGTTGGTATATCTTTTCAACCTGATTTTATGAGCTACTTTCAATATATGTATTATTGATTGTGAATTTGCATATTTTCATGATAATGAAAGTTCATGAACGATAAATAATTATATAAATAACTCTTATGACAAATTATATTCACATAATATCAAAGAAAGTGATATTCTTCAAATTCATTGTCTAAAGAAATTGATTGAACTAACTCAATCCAAATACAATTTAATATACTAAAAAAAATTGAGTACTACCATCATTGGTTTGATGTGGAAACTAGAATAACTACAGTTCCACGATAATATCATCCACCAACCCCTAACTGACAAAGAATTGTCAAACTAAACCAAAGTCAATTCTCTAATGAATTTGAGAATTTTCATATTGACCCCAATTTTATGTTGGAAGTATATTTAGTTACAAACTTTCAATGAACTCCGGGATGTGCTCTAAATGAATATTTTGGAAATTCTATTCACTACTTCCGAGTTTAAGAATTCAGTGAAAAGAAATTTGTTTGTTTGCTAAAAAGGGTCAATGACTTTGATATGTCGCGACTAAAAACACGTCTTACCATATGTGAAAAAGAAAGTCACTTTAAATGACAATGAGTAATTGAGAGATACGGTCTCACTCTATTTTTTTTCCACTTGAACAAACATACTGATGCACTTGTATAATATTAATTATGATAATAAGTAATTGAGAGACATGATATTATTTTTCACAATACCAATGTTAGACCTCTGGATAAGGAAATTTCCTCGAGGCTAACTAGAATTGATATGAATAGTGGAAATAGCCTCAAAGTAAAGGGGAAGAGACATGTTGATCCATACCTATGTGGCAAGAATGAACCACAAGGAAAGATATGTAAGAGTTATTGATATTTATTGGTCGTGGTAGAAGTCATGGAGGTTCTCCCAATAACCTTGCTTAGTCAATGGATATCCTCTATTTTGATTGATGAAATTTGTTTGTTTCTTACTTTACAAAGAACTTGTGAAAGTATGATTAGGGGTGTAAATGAGCCAGTTCGTGAGCTATTCGCTATCCGACTCGATAAAAACTCGCTCGAGCTCGTTTAAAACGGCTCATTTAACAAACGAGCAAACTCTAGATTCATGGTATTCGACTCGTTAGCTCGTGAGCGGGTTCGTTAGTTAGTTTTAGAGTGAGATCATATTAAACTCGTATAAATTAAACTAATAATTTGATTTTAATTATAGTTTTTATACTTGTTCATATGAAAATATAGAAATATATATAAACTTATTTGTTTACGTATCTTAGTAGGTGTATTATATATTTTAAAAAATATTTTATTTTATTTTTGTAATAAAGTAAAGAATAATTTAATTAATAATTAATATCTTTTGAGCTCATTTAGGCTCGATTAAACTCGAAAAAGCTCGCGAGCCATCGATATATTCGTTAAAAAAAGCTCGAGCTCGATAATAAACGAGCAAGCTTAAATTTTCTAAACTCGACTCGGCTCGGCTCGTTTACAGCCCTAAGTATGATCAAACATTCATATTAGACTATTGTATTTGGTCTTAAAATTCATTTCGAGTTAGATTTATGTGATGTGTCCTTTTTTAAATAATTATTATTTTATTGGACTTATTGGTAATATTTGGATTTTATTCCAAAGCATTGAATGTACTTGAGTTTATTTACCACATATTTACATACAAGGTTCAAGAGTAAAGACGTGTTCAAACGGTTCGAACCGCCGGTTCACGATTCGAACCGCCGGTTTGGTTTGGCCAAGAACCTCAAACCGCAAACGAACCGTGAAACCGGCCTGTTGGTGGCAGTTTGTGAACCGCCGGTTCACGGTTTGGTTGGCCGGTTTGAACCCTTTTTTTTTTTGTTTGTTTTTTTTACTTTTAAAATTCAAATATTTTGGTTTTTTCCCTATGTTTATTTTTTATTTTATTTAAAAAAATACGTGAGGTTAAATGATAAAATATTAAGTGAGTAAATAGATCTAATCATTTGAGATTTTGAATTAATTAAAAAGAAACTGAATCATCTAAAATATTTGAATTTGAAATAAAAAAAATTATATTAGAATATTTGAAATCTTGAATTTAAGTGAGAAAATAGAAATAATACTTTTAATAAAATAAAAAAGAATTAACAATTTTCAAATATTCAATTTTAAAATTTGAAATTGTTACTTTAAATAATTGAAATAACGTATATATTAAATTGTAACTCTCTAACCATTAAAATCAAGATACACATAATTTCCTCGTATTACTTTTGAGAGGGTGAAAGATATAAGTTATCATAATTTTATTGAATTGTAAAAACGATTAATATCTCCATCGCGATCGTGTGGCTATTACTTATAAGATAAAATGTTTTTCTTATTGATCACCAATTCAAAATATCGAATGAGTTTGGTGTTAAAAAATGACTTGGAAAATGAATATTTATAAATGTATATAAAAAAAACCACACAAACCGGCGGTTTGAACCGCCGGTTCACGGTTTGAGAATTGCTCAAACCGTAACCGAACCGCCTTATTGGCGGTTACGGTTCCGGTTCGAACCGTGGTCAACGGTTAACCGAACCGTTGACCACCGGTTCGAACCAGCGGTTTGGCCGATTCGTGCAAACCGCTGGACACCTCTAAGTAAACTATTAAGATATAATATAACATATCTAGCAAATAATATAAAATATTAGAATGAAAAGTATTTCGTTCAAATATCTCTGAAGAATGTGAGAATTTGTCGAGAAATAGACAATTATTCACTAAAAGGATATTTATACTTGACAAAGTCTTGATGCCTAGTGGCACATTGATCAAAGTCATAAAAGCTTGGTATGGACCAAGAGCGAAGCAAACCTTGTTAATTTTGATGATATTCATGTTGATGGTTATCATTAAGTAATACATTATGAGAATGGAACTATACCTTTACTTTATATGGAAGAAAGTACGTTTTAGAGTCAATCTAGTAATTTACTTTACTACTTTTTGATTATTGAAGCATAAGATATGACCAACAAAGAACTTTTGGACACTGGCTCATTCATGTTTTGACACGACTGACATGGAATCATCGGTCGTCGTGATATGATGGTCCATATTATAAGAAATTAACATGGACATCTTTTATTTTGAGTGAAACACAAAATGAGATAGAAATTTGATGCACAGTATAGTGTCAAACTAATGTTGTTCAGTTACAGCTAGTGCATTTTAAAGTACTAGGAGCACTACATGCATCCATATTTCAAAGATACATCACTCATATTTTTCAAAACTTGTTCATTAGCAAAATTACATGATTGAGACCTGCATATGCTAAAAATACAAAGTATAATATTTCATTCTTATAATTGATAATTAGTGATACATGTGGACATAACTATTCGAAATGCGGATCATTGAAGTAAATATAGTTTTGGTCGATGCTTCGGCACGTATTGTCCATAAAAATATTGCATTTGCAATACTTCTAGCACATTTAGTATGATTGAGGACTCACCACCCTTATAAACCACCCAATCTGATAATACTAGAGAGTTCACATCAAAAGTATTTGATGTTTATTACATTTTAATCAAGATTAATGTAATGCATCTTGTACCCTAATGTGCATATACAATAAGGTCTCAAAGAAGACACCGTCGAAAAGAATATTGATGGTGACTAAGATAATATTTATGCGCACTCATATATTTGTCTCTGCACAGGGTTATGCAATATTGCACGCAACTCTTACTTATTCGTTTATGAACCTCTGCTAACCAAGTATTTTGCGTACCAGTTGGTAAATGGATATAAGCCTAATAATTCATATTTATGCATATTTGATTACGCATTATATGTGCCTATTGCTCCCCCACAGCCCATTCATATGGGTTTTTAAAGACGATTAAGTATTTATGTTGGATATGAATCTCCAACAGTTATCCGCTATTTGAAACCCTTGACAGACGATCTCTTTACCGCTAAATCTTTGGATTTGTCACTCTAATGAGACAGTCTTCTCGTCGTTAGGGGGAGATAATAAAAAGTATTTTCTAATGGAACGACATGAATAGTTTCATACTATGTCTCATTATGATCCCCACATTTCACAATGTAATATGAAAGTAAAGTAAAGTAAAGTAAGGTAAACAATTGATCTTCAAAGTATAGAAGACTCAAGTTCTAAAGTGACGAGATCATATATATACCACCTGCCAATGTGTCTGCAAGGGTTAAAGTCTCCACAAAGGGCATAATATCACATATTAAGACATTGCAACCATACTTAGTGGGGATATAGTTGAGGTCGTGACTCCCAAAAGGATCATGGGGAGGTCACTTGATTCAATCAATACTCTCCCAAAAAATAAGAGGGCATGTATGACACAACGTTAATTGATCATCATTGAAGATAATTCCTCTCATGAGATTATCTCTGGTTATACTTATGTCCATGAATCATTACTGGAGGACGCTCCGATGTTTAATATGATTTCAAAGAATAAAAAAATCTCAATGTACTATGAGAGTTTATATAAGTTCACGGAAAGATCTTCCACACATATTGATGATATATACACTGTTACTCAAGGAATTATAGAGCACGATAGTATCGAACCACACTCTATTCAATGTCAATATAGAGCAAATTGACCTAATTCTAAAGAATTAATCCACGTAAAACTAAATTCACTGACAATAAGACAAGTGTTTGGTTTGGTAGTGCTAACCTCACCAAGTGTAAAGCCTGTAGGACATAAATAAAGTTTTGTCAGAAAGCGCAATGAGAAAAATAAAGCCATCAGTTGCAAATCTAGACTTGAAGCATAAAGTTTCTCAAAAGGCCCTGCAATTGACTATGGGGATATGTATTATCCCATTATAACTCCAAATAACTGAAAATACAGCTTATACCTGTGGTTACATAATATCTCTACGGGGATCGTGATTTAGAGATATGTACACGAAAGTGCTTGTTGGCCTTTCATTGCCAAGGCAAGTGACTTTAAGCCACGGAGTGCATTTGCAATTAAGTTGAAACACTCACTTTATGTAATGATATAATTCGGACGGATGTGGTATAACCTTCTAAGTGACTACTTGATTGAAAAAAGAAAATCTATGCCCTTGCGTATTTATAAAGAAAATAAGTTTCAATTTTGAGATTATAATTGTATATGTCGATGAAAGGAACATAATATACACTATTAATGAAATAAGAGATATCGCTAGTTATTTGAACTCTTAATTTGAGATAATGTATCATGGGAAAACTCGGTCATGTGCTTTAAACTAAAACCAAGTTTGTGAAATACTAAATTCTAAAGTTGGCATATATCCAAAAGATGATCAGGCAATCAAATAAGGATAAATGCAATATGTTAGCACTCTTATGATTGGTCAAAGTAAAGATATAAGGAAATATCAATTTTATCAGTAGAATGACGAAGAACTGGTGGGAGCTGAAATTCTCTACCTATGTACAATATGCGCATTATTGTACCATTACTAATACACTTGACCAAATATTAATTTTTCAAAATTGTTATCTTGATTTAATTTAAGAAAACGCAATGTCACTTGAATATAATCAAAATATACTTTGATACCTAAAAGAAACCATTGATGCACGTTTATTTTTCCCATTCATAAATATAATTGGGACTGCAGATGGTCTTGTAACCCCTAAAGTAAATGTTGAGTTTACTTCCTACTGTGAAACACAAATACTATCGTTGATGTTGGTTACTCATTCGATCCATGTAAAGAGATCGTTATCATACATGTAGTAGTTCGTGAGTATCTACGATAAATTTAAATTAAAAGTATTTTCATCTTGTAAACAAAATCGACAAATCAAATAAATATATGATCCACCTTCAAAATAGGTAGCTAACATGTGAAAAGAAATCATCATGTGGTAAGAATTTAAATAAGCACTATAATCTGGTGGGGAATATAATGGGGACAAAAGCAAAATGAAGAATTTTAAAAATCAATTTCACCTGAACAATTATTTAAGGTCTACCAATAAACCTTAAATTACACAGAACAAACATGCATATCAAATAATTTAGAAAATCTCATCAAAACAGAAAAACACATGCATAGAGGAATACTTAAAAAATAATAATTTCACAAAAAAATCGAAAGTTTATTTCATTTATAATTCATGAAATAAAAAACAAATTACACATATTGAGAAAGAGTAACATTTGCCTCTATGAAAAGTTCAACAATCACCCACAACTAGGGCTGCAAACGAACCGAGCATTCACGATTTCAAGCTATGATTGACTTTTTTTTATCTGTGCTCGAGCTCGACAAACTCGAAAGATTGCTGCTCGAGCTAGACTCGACAAAGAAATGAGTATGCTCGAGATCAACTCGACAAAGCTCGCCTCGACTCAAGTTTTTTGATTTTAAATCAATAAAATTACGGTATTTTTGTAATTAATACTATTAAATAGGGGTATTTTAGTAAATTCACACATAATCAAGCAGCCCGTCGAGCTCGCGAGCTTATTAGTGACGTGCTCGACCTCGACTCGTTTGTGAGCTCGAGTCGAGCTTTGACTCGAGCAACACGCGAGCGCTCGTGAGCTGCTCGACTCGTTTGCAGTCCTACCCACTTATAAAACTTCACTTGACATACATATAAATCGATTACGGATCAAAAATTATAATCAAAAATCAAAACCAAAGTTCGTATGTTGATTTTTATTTTGTTGGGACATTTAAGAGTAATAAGATAAACTGAAAATATTTTTCGAAAGATATTTTAATATGATAAAGATAAGGGAAAAAATGAGATTAGTATAAGTAAGAAACAGTGCTTTAATATGTGTATCGCGTGTTGCATTTTGATCTCAACATCACGTAGCGTAAATAACGTTATATATTGTGTGAGCTATTTGAACATGTTATTTTAAAATAAAAAAATAATTATATATTTTTGTGAGTTATTTTAGAATATAAAAAGAATAATTTTTTTTCTCAAAAATATAACTTAATATATAATATCAATAAATAAAGTATAAATTCCAAAAAATATCAAATAAAATTACAATTCATAAAATAAAATAGAAAAACAACAAATAAAATAGAAATATAACTCCACGATAGTATATAATAAAATCTTAATAGGAAACTACAAATAAAATAGAATTCTACGATACGTAATAAAATTTTAAAATTTTATAGTCTTTGTTACATGTAAGCATGAGATTAGAGAGTACTGTGAGATTAGAGCGTATGTACATCTAATAATTAGTATAATAGGGGATTAGCGTTTCGTCGCCGATGAGTACATCCGTTAAGAAGGAGCCTAAAGCCAAAGCCAAACGTGCGAGGTAAGTTTATCTTCTTGTTATCTACCTCCCGTGAACCTAGTTTATAGTTTTCCAAATCTTAATTGATTTGTTAGGGTTTTGGTTTATTTTCTCTGCTAATTGGTCAATAATTTTTATTTAAGATTTATAAGCTATTAATTAGATGAAATTGAAGGACGAGGCCATGGGTGAGGCCGTACTTGTTGAGTAATATGTCTTTTGATTCGTTTGATTGTTTGAAAATTACTTAATTAGTTAGGGTTTGGTTAATTTTTGTTGTTTTTAAAAACGAATATGAGAAATATATTAAAAGGAGGAAAAAATGCTTTTTTTTTTTTGTAAAATCACATTTACTCACTTTTCATGTATAACATGCCATTCAAGAAATGATTGCCTCTGTACATTTGTTTTTATCCTTTGTATCCGGTTTCATGCGTCCTAACTCGTGTTTGCTTTGGTAGTTTATACCAAGTGCATAATAATTTTATTTGATTTGATAGTTCATGCAGGGGCCTCGGCAAGCCTACAACTCCTGGAGAGCCATGTCAGGAAAATCAACTACGGGATTGGAGGGCAGAAGCTCGTGAAAATGCACAACTTGCATTAAGTGAATACAATAACAATAATGTTTGTTGTTGATCTCATTTTCTTTTCATTTATCCCATTAATTCATAAATTAATATACATACATATTTTAATTTTTTAGGGAACAGACTTGTTGTTATCGAAGGTTTTGGCATATGAATCTCATGCATTCTACCCTGGTTATACTGTGGATTTTGTGAAAAAGCACAAAATGTGGATTCATATCAACTTGGAGGCTAAGCGCCAACATGCTGATACCAGTGATAAACCGCTTCTTTTGTTCGCTGAACAATGCATGGACTTTTATAGAAAGCGGCCTGTCCTCACTAGATTGTTACTCCTGCCTCCTATAGATAATTGTAATGCTCTTTGTCTTGCCATCTACCTTTATATGTGCTGCTTAGTCTTTATATGTGTGTGTGTGTGTACATTGTTTATTACACACACATAAAGAGGCACCACAACTATTAAGTGATGTGTCGGTGGTTACAACTATTAAGTGATGTTTCGGTGGTTCTGTTTACTATGTTATAATTGGGTGGACAAAAAATACAATATGCGTCCTTATTGATTAATTATTGCATAATTTTTTGTTTGCTGCAGTGCATGGTCATTGTCCGTATCCATGTAAGATTCGTATACCATTTCATCAATTTCGCGCTGGTTTCGATGATATTTGTCCTGTGAAAGAAGCTCAGCACACGAGCAGTATCCAAACTAGGTCCATGGAATCTGCAGGGTGAGTGAGTGAGTGAATACTTGTTGGTTTAATTTTGTTGTGTAGTAGCATCTACTCAGTTTTCACGTGTATTATGATGTTGTTTTTCAAAGTTTTGTGAAGTTATGCTCCCTATAACCTACAACTATTCTGTAATATTTTTCTTCATAAATGAAGGTATAAATGCCCTTAAAATATATGTTGTTATCCCGATCACGTGCTCTCTAGCTTCTATTTTTCTTTGGTAATTGATACTACTATTGGGTTAATTTTTTTATAAAAGAGCTTATAGGATTAAAGAATAAGGTTCTTAAGAGCTTGTAAGCTCCTAAAAATAAGTACCGCCACCCACCTTATTTTTTAGTACATTATAAAATGTACAGACAGCTTATAAGCTGAAATATCTCTTTTTATCCATTCACTTGAACAACTTGTTTTTAGAATAAGATCTTACAACTTATCACCTATCAAAACATCTTATAAGATGTGGGAGCTTATAAGATTTTGTAAGTTTAGCCAAACACTCTCTCTGAATCTATTATTGCATGCAGGGTAAGCAAGCGTACAATTTATCGAGGGAGATTGACCAAACGACAGAAGCAGGAAACTTCTGACTTGGCAGAATTCGCTTTAACGGACTACAACTCGAAACATGTTTTTGTTCTCTCCTTGTCAAATTCTAGTCATTAGTCATTCATAATTTTTTTTCTTTTTTACTAGTCATTAGTCATTCGTAATTTATTATTATTATTATTATTATTATTATTTGAAATTAGGGAGCAAAGTTGGGGTTTGTGAGGGCTCACAGGTGCCATGTTTTTCATGCACCGGTCTTTCTATGGACTTCAGTGAAAAGGAAACAATTTGGAAGCATATGAACTTTGTGGCTAAGCGGCCCAAACCTGAAGGTAAAGAAGGTGATGATTGCAATGAAGAGCTACTTTTATTCGCTGAACTCTATTTAGGCGATGATGATAAGCATGTGCTTGCTACATTGTCAGTCGTGGATCCTGAATATGACGATGGTAATGCTCTATCATTTTGTGCTGTTTATTCATATTTATTCATATTTTTTCAGTGTCTATGTGTGTGTGTGTGTGTTTCCTGTCATGTTTTTTATAGCTTGACTTAGTTTTAATTGATTTATTTTTGATGTTTTGTGAATTCATATTTCCTTTTTGTTAATTTATAATTTGTAATTCTTAACTTGATTTGTTTTTCAACTCCTCGATCTCAAAAATTAGATAATTCTCATAAGTTTTCTACATTGCCATTGTTCGTTGATTATTGTAATATTATTCTAAATACTTCAAATTATTTGTTTGCTACAGGAGTAAGATGTACCTATTGCCCAGCTAGCATTCTACATCCAAGTTTTAAAAGTTTTAATTAGAACTGAAGTCAAATAAAAGACTATTTTGTAGTTGATACGATGATATGTTGCAGTAATGTGCGCTTACTAATGTATAGTTAAGCATGATTTGTGGAGCGAGAGTTTGTACTCAAATGGAGCTACTCTGCTAGTTTAGTAAAACTTTATTTGATATTGCATATTCTTGTTGGTCTTTTTTTTGTTTGTTTTTTGGTTGTGGGCTTTGAGCCTTCAGTGATGCAGGATTTTCGGAAAGTGGTAGCACTGTCAAAACAGGCACCAAGCCCACGGTCAGCTCGGTAGCCCTTACAAATGGACGAATCTGATTTAGGCTTCCCTTTGTTTTTGTTTTGTTAGGATCCATCTCTATTTTTGCAAGTACATACATCATGTCTGTCATGGTCATCTGTGCGAAGACTTCTTAAAAGTTTTTGTTTTTCTTGAGTAGAGGCTGGCCCGTTTAACCCGTGGGCTAGCCATTACGGGCCACAGACTGCGTGTCACGGGATGCCCCTTCAGAGCCCGTGATAGCCTGGCCCGCTGCCACTTTTGCGGGCCGTCGACCAGAACCTCACAAGGAATGCCGAGCTCAACGCACACCAAGTTAAAGTCCTTAGTGTAGGTGTTTTACTTTCGGATGTAATGTACATATTTTCTTTGTCGCTACTACGGTAGCAAGGGGTGGGCTTCCACAACCCTTCGAATGTCTAGTTAGTTTACTTTGCTTTATTTTGTTAAGCCTTCATGAAGTGGAAGCCGTTCCTTGGACTGGCCAATTATTACAGGAAATTTGTGAAGGGATACTCAGAAATAGCAAAACCTCTGATGGATTTGACAAAGAAGACGGAGACTTGGAATTGATCGCCCTAATGCCAAGGTTCTTTTGAGAAGTTGAAGCAGGCTATCACCACCGACCCGGTGTTAGCCCTACCAGACATGTCGAAACCTTTTATGGTTTGCCCTTGGAGGAGTGTTGATCCAAGAAGGGCATTCAGTCGCTTTTGAAAGTCGGAAGCTAAAAGACGTGGAGAGGCGCTACCCAGCGCACGAAAAGGAGTCGTTGGCAGTTGTACACTGCCTGCGACAGTGGAGACATTACTTATTGGGTTTACCTTTTGTTGTGAAAACAGATAATACGGCGGTCTGCCACTTCTTGACGCAGCAGAAGTTGAATGGAAAACAGGCACGTTGGCAAGAATTACTTTCGGAATTTAATTTTGTACTGAAGTACCGTGCCGGCTCTAGTAACCAGGTGGCAGATGCACTCAGTCGTCGGGCAGACTTAACGGAAACGCAGGCGGTGGCAGCGCTTACGTCGAGTAGGATTTCTACTCAGTTACTGGACCAAGTACGCGAGCTGATGAAGACTGATTCCACAGATCAGTGTCTGGTGGATTTGGTGAAGAAAGGGAAGTCCCGAAAGTTTTGGGTGGACGATGGAGTCTTGAGGACCAAAGGCGACCTCCTATACATCCCGAGGGGCGGGGACCTGCGGAAATCAATCATTGCGGAATGCCACGACACTCTCTGGGCGGGCCAGCCCGGAGAGGAGCGCACAGTGGCCCTAGTCCAGAGGGCCTACTTCTGGCCACAGATGCGGGATGACATCGACACGTTTGTACGCACATGCTTGGTATGCCAACAGGATAAGCCGGATCGTCAAAAGAAAGCAGGATTGTTGGAACCACTACTCGTGCCAACGAGACCCTGGGAGAGTGTGTCAATGGATTTTATCATTGGCTTACCAAAGGTGGGGGAACTCGACGCCGTCATTGTCGTGATGGATCGTTTCTCCAAATACGCCACTTTTATTCCGGCATCCAGATCCATTACTGCGGAGGGGACGGCTCATCTCTTCTTCAAGCACATTGTCAAATACTGGGAATTGCCGAGGGATATAGTTAGTGATCGGGACCCCCGATTCACTAGCAATTTTTGGGACGAGCTCTTTCGATTGCTCGGGTCCAAGCTGAACATGAGCTCAAGTTATCATCAACAATCGGACGGACAGACGGAGCTTCAATTCGATGTTGGAGGAGTACCTCCGCCACTTCGTTAGCGCTAATCAGAAGAACTGTGTGACAATCTTGGATACGGCACAACTATGCTTTAATGTTCAGAAATGCTCCACCACTAATGGGAGTCCCTTCGAGATATGTACCGGTCAGCAGCCGCTTCTCCCGCACACTATTGATACCCCACGTGGCTCCAGGACCTCCTCAGCACAAAATTTCTCCCTCGAGTGGGAGCAAAACCTTGACCTGGCACGCGGATACCTTGAAAAGGCACAGTGGCGGATGAAAAAATATGCTGACCAAAAACGTCGTTTCGTAGAGTATAAAGTCGGGGATGAAGTGATGGTCAGGGTTCCAAGCCAGAGTATGTCCAAAACGTCCCGTGGGAGAGATTCACGCTTAATGCAAAAATACATTGGCCCCTTACTGATCACTCGCCGCATTGGAAAGGTAGCTTACAAACTGGAGCTACCCCCATGGTGGCGCATACACGACATCTTCCATGTCAGCCAGCTCAAACCGTACCAGGCAGATATGGAGAACACCAACCGCAACCAGCCCAGTCGGCCCCAATTGAAGCTGTCAAAGACCATAGGGAAGCGAGTGGCCGAGGCGATCATCAACCATCGAGACACGGGCGCGCGGAAGAAGCTGCACAGGGAGTACCTCGTCAAAAGGTTTGGAGGCAGCTTACAGGAGAGCACCTGGGAGAAGGAGACAGCACTCAAGGCGTTTCAACCACTTATCGACGCATACAAGAACTCCATGACGCCGGGGATGTCGTCAACTCAGGTGGGGGAGAGCTGTCACGGGATGCCCCTTCAGAGCCCGTGATAGCCTGGCCCGCTGCCACTTTTGCGGGCCGTCGACCAGAACCTCACAAGGAATGCCGAGCTCAA
>BMAC01000541.1:491635-519814 GCA_014905375.1 Phtheirospermum japonicum | reverse complement strand
TTTCTTTGTCGCTACTACGGTAGCAAGGGGTGGGCTTCCACAACCCTTCGAATGTCTAGTTAGTTTACTTTGCTTTATTTTGTTAAGCCTATTATAGGGGGAATAGGGTCTACGAACGAATTGTTAAGAAGAAGAAAGCTTTGCTCTGGAGCGTCCCCTCTCCAACATCGCACATTGTAATTCGCTGGCATATTGTAATTCGCTTCCGTAATTAATAAAATTCGAATCGTTCATTCAAACTTTGTTGTGCCACTAAAGTGCCCCTGGCGTGAGTGCGTCGCACAGCCCAAGCATTCAAGCAAGTTAAGGCGGACGTAGTCAGTGTAATCGACTACTAGCCGCATGGTGTGCTCTTTTGCACATACACTACAAGCGCCCCGTGACACTGCGGGTCTCCTATAGAGGTTGGTCTGTTTAGCCTCTGCTTTCAGTCAAGATGCTATCGCTGGAATTAGCACTATCAAACAGGCTGGCTCGCCGCGGGCTGCCCCAAAACGGGCCGACTAGGCCCATCTTTTGTGGTGCGGGAAAATCGAAGTTTGCAGCCCGTGATAGGAGGTCCACGGGTCAACGGGCCAGCCTGCGGGCTGGATAGTGTATATATATATATATAAAAAAAAAAAATTTCTATTTTTATGTTTAAAAATAATTACTATAATATCTAAAGTTTTCTAAGGGCAAATGGGAAATAAAATAATACAAATATGTGTTCAATTTTAATTTCAATATTAACTAATATAAAATCTAATTATTAATTTATAATAAAATTTAAATTAAAAAAAAAAAGGCCAGTCCGCGATTTCGACAGGCCGACCCGCGTGCTTTGGTTCGTTTCGACAGGGATAGCTGCAATATCATGTTTATCATGTTCGCGTTATTACGGGCCTAGAAAACAGAAGCCAAGCACTGTCCGTTTACGCGAGCTAACAGGCTGACCCGCGTGCTTTGGCCCGTTTCGACCGGGCTAGCTGCAATATCATGTTTATCATGTTGTCGTTACAAATAAATAACCTGACCTCGAGTCTGTTTATTCATTTTTGGGTAAAGATCAAAAATGGGTAAAGATCAAAAACACCCTTAATCGTTTACATGTACAAAATATCTTGGTGCAAAGGCATCTCTAACCCATGCGCCAAATGCCAAAATGGCATGATTTCTTGCTCCAACTACTGCATCATCTCCTGCTCTATTTTGGAGTTTGCTATTGCACCAAAATTTGTGCAACACTGTAGCGACACTATCTTTTTTTTTTTTTTCTTTCATTGTTAATTTGTGTGTGTTGGAGTTGAAGGAGAATGGGGGAAACTGATGGGACATGAAAAAAAACTGACGAAGACGAAGGGAAGAAAGATTGGAGATGATTAAAATATTAAAGCCATTTGACTACTTCAAATATTTGCTTTTATCTTTCCAGTAGACTAGGATATATTTGTTGTAACCTTCCTGTAGAATTAGGGCTTCTGTTATGATTCTGCTGCACCTTTCTCTTATATATATTGTACTGCTGCCTTGTTAATAAAGCATCATTTTCTACAAACTCTACATGGTATAGAGCCATATTTCCTCTTACGAGATATATATATATATATATATATATATATATATATATATTATTTTTATTTTTATTTTTATTTTTTTTATGGCGAACACTTCTTCAGCCACTATTGTTCAACTCAATGCTCCCATCCACTTTCCCATCAGACTCACTACTGCAAATTTTCCAGTGTGGAGCCGTCAAGTTCAATCAACCCTAATTGGTTTTGATCTTATCGGTTACATTGACTGATTCAGCACAGAAGAATATCAATCCAGAATATTCAATTTGGTTTCATCAAGACCAAATTCTTATAAGCGCGCTCCTTGGAAGTTGTTCTGACACCATTCAACCAATTATCTCATCTGCCAAGACCGCTTTTGATGCATGGCAGCGTCTCAAAATGAGCTATGCAAACACATCTAGAGGTCGAGTTGTCTCCCTCAAGGCAAAACTGGCGAAAAATCCGAAGGGCGGAAAAACGGTGACTGAGTTCCTTCATGAAATGCGCGCCATCACTGACGACTTGGCGTTGGCACAAAATCCTATTTTCGAAGAAGACCTGGTGGTCCACGTTATCACACAATTAGCTGATGAATTTAATCCAATTGTCGCTGCTCTTCGTGTTCGTGAGACGCCTATTGCCTTCTCTGAATTGCCCGATATACTCACTTATTTTGAAAGATTGATGAAGGAAAATGATGTTGCTCATCAATCTCTTCTTGCCACGGCTAATGCTACTCAAAAGCACACTTTCCGACACCAAAATCCCGACTGACAATTTAATGCTCCCCGGGATCAAGGTTGGTCCTCTAACTCTAGAAGACCGCGTGGAGGGCAATCTCATAATTATAATCGACAGACCACAAATGGTAATCGATCTGGCCCGGTTTTCCAATATTGCAATTATCCTGGACATCAAGTTCGGACTTGCCGAAAGCTTGCAAGGTTCTTAAAATCAAATAACTTGCAGCTTTCGGACTCTCACTTTACTCATACCGCATCCCCTTCAGTCAATAATACCACAATATATTCTCCAGACCATCAACCGTGGTTGTTTGACAGTGGTGCATCGCATCACGCCACTCCTAGTCCTTCATCCTTACAGTCCTTTTCAGATTATGGGGGTCCGGACGAAATACATCTCGGCAATGGTAATAGTCTTCGGATCACTCATATTGGTCATACTAATTTACCTACTTCTCGTCATGATCTCTCTTTAAAAGATGTCTTATGTGTTCCTCAATTGCGTACAAATTTAATCTCTATTTCTAAACTCTGCAAATCTAATCATGTTTATGTGGAATTCTTTCCATCTTATTTTCTTGTCAAGGATCTACGCACGGGAACGTCTCTAATGCGGGGACAGAACGTGCATGATGTCTATTGCGCTCCTTTGCCTTGTCCTCCTCAAATAAATGTCACTACTCTTCTGTTCTCCGTGTCTGACTGGCATCATCGTTTCGGTCATCCTGCGAATAAAACTCTCCGATTGCTTGGACGTTCAAACAATTTATTTGGTTCACTTTCTTCGAACTTTTATTGTACCTCCTGCCACATAAATAAAAGTCATAAATTACCATTTTCCGATAATTCTCTTGTTAGTTCTAAACCACTTGAGCTTATTTATACAGATGTGTGGGGTACGACCCAAAAATCAATTGATGGATATTCTTACTATGTTATTTTTGTGGATCGTTTCACTAAATATATATGGTTGTATCCACTGAAAAAGAAATCAGACGTCTCTTTCGTGTTCCCTCAATATAAACGTCTTGTCGAAAAATTCTTTAATGCTTCTATTATTTCATTATTCTCGGACAATGGCGGGGAGTTTATGAAACTTATACCATTATTAAATTCCCATGGAATATCTCACTTCACTACCCCTCCCCATACTCCCGAACATAACGGTACTTCCGAACGACGCCACAGACATATAGTAGAGACTGGTTTGTCGTTACTCCATCACTAATCTCTGCCATTATCTTTCTGGTCGTATGCCTTCCAAACAGCTGTCTACCTTATCAATCGTTTACCTACACCAATTATGTGTAATAAGTCTTCGTTTCAGCTGTTGTATAAAGAGTTACCTAATTATGCAAAATTAAAACCTTTTGGTTGTTTATGTTTCCCTTGGCTTCGACCGTATCGACGAACTAAGCTTGAACCAAGGTCATCACCATGTGTTTTTCTTGGGTATTCCACCTCTCAGTCCGCTTATAAATGCCTTCAGTTGGACACTCATAGACTTTATTTTTCTCGTCATGTTAAGTTTGTATGTGACGTTTTTCCTTTCGGTAAAAAGTGTCAAGTTTCTCCGGTCACACTTCCTACTTTTTCATCCCCTGTCTCGGTGTCCCCTCCGCTACTTCGATCATACTCGCCTCCGGTCCCTTCTAATGTAGGTGGTCAGACCACTAATACTATCACCCATGCACCCTCTACCCTTTCTAATATCTTACCCAACCAGTCCACGTCTATTTCCTCTCATTTTCCCTCGCAAGTCCAGCCTAGCTCTCCTGCCTCGTCACAATCATTAACTTTTGTCCCTCGTGACTTCTCTCAATCACAACCTATGCCTGTGATATCTTCCTCATCAAATGATCTTATTCTTAAACTGCCCCGACAACGGCGCCCTAATCCCAAGTATTTTGGCGATGCATATGTAAATATTACAACTTCACATCCAATTTCTCCTGTTCTTGAACCATCTTCAGTCTTTATTGCTTTCAAAGATCCTCTATGGCGTGCAGCCATGGAAGATGAGTATTCTACTTTAATACGCAACAACACATGGGAGTTGGTGCCCCGGTATGAAAAATCGACTATTACATGTAAATGGGTCTTTCGTGTAATAAGGAAAATTGATGGTACTATTGATCGCTATAAAGCTCGCCTTGTGGCTAGGGGTTTTTTGCAGGAACCTGGTCGAGACTATTTTGAGACCTTTAGCCCAGTGACAAAGCCTGTGACAATTCGTCTTGTGTTAACACTTGCTCTATCTCGGCGGTGGGTCATACGTCAACTAGATATTAATAACGCATTCTTAAACGGAACGTTGCATGAGGAAGTTTATATGGAGCAGCCCCCCGAATTTCGTGATCCTCAATATCCCAAATATATATGTAAGTTAAAAAAGGCTTTATACGGTCTCAAACAAGCCCCACGAGCATGGTACTTGGAGTTGACTAAATTTTTGGTTGAGTTTGGTTTTAGAAAATCTGTATCCGATGCGTCTTTATTTGTGTATCTTTTGGGTGATGCTCAGATTTATTTTCTGGTTTATGTTGACGATATAATACTTACGGGAAATAATTCCGAGCTCTTAGATTCTTTTATTCAGCAGTTGTCTACCCGATTCTCTCTTAAAGACCTTGGTTTGCTCAGTCACTTCCTCGGGGTTGAGGTTATCCCTACCTCAACAGGTTTGTTCTTGTCACAAAGGCAGTATATAATTGATATTCTGTCTCAGTTTCATATGGAAGGCGCAAAGGTGGCATCCACGCCCATGAGCACATCCACTAGTCTAGTCCTTAACGATGGGTCTTCGGTGATTGACGTATCTTTATACAGGCGCTTACTTGGTCTATTGCAGTACTTATCTCTTACCCGGCGAGATATTTCATTTGTTGTAAATAAGTTATCTCAGTTTTTACATGCTCCTCGAACAACGCATTGGCAGGCTGCTAAGCGTGTTTTACGCTACTTGAAGGGAACTCTATCTCATGGTTTATTTTTACGCTATGATGTGTCGCTTACCTTGACAGCTTTTTCTGACTCCGATTGGGGTGGTGTTCTGGATGATGGTCGTTCTACTACGGCATATGTTATTTATTTTGGCACGAATGTGATCTCTTGGAAGTCTGTTAAGCAAAAGACAGTGTCTCGTTCTTCTACTAAAGCCGAATATCGAGCTTTGGCTAATGCTGCCTCGAAAGTTCTATGGATTCAGAATTTGCTATATGAGTTAGGGGTTTTCTTAAGGCAATCTCCTCTTTTGTTTTGTGATAATCTTGGTGCCACTTATGTTTGTAAAAATCCGGTTTTTCATTCGCGTATGAAACACTTAGCGCTAGATTATTTTTTTGTTCGCGAGCGTGTTGCCGATGGTTCTTTGCGTGTTCGTCATATTTGTTCCCAGGATCAGGTTGCAGATGTTCTAACAAAGCCATTTGGTCGTGCTCCTTTTCTTCGCTTTCGTCCCAAGATTGGCGTCTCCAACAGATCCTCCATCTTGCGGGGGCATATTAAAGCCATTTGACTACTTCAAATATTTGCTTTTATCTTTCCAGTAGACTAGGATATATTTGTTGTAACCTTCCTGTAGAATAGGGCTTCTGTTATGATTCTGCTGCACCTTTCTCTTATATATATTGTACTGCTGCCTTGTTAATAAATCATCATTTTCTACAAACTCTACATAAAAAATAATTACGATTCTTAGATGGCGGTTTGGAGATGGAGAAGAAGGGTTGGAGTTAATTTGGGTTGAAGATGTAGATTGAAACAATGGAAATTTACGGGACGGTGGCTTAGATATGGAGAAGAAAGATATGCAGATTGGACTAAAAATTGATGGCGGTGGTTGGAGATGGTGAAAAAGGGTTATAATTAATTGCATTTAATTGAGCTTAATTGATGGTGTTTTGTTATTTTGGTTTTTTAGGAATAAAATTGATCATGACAATATAATTGGTAATATCCAAACTTGAGTCTATAACTTTATATTTAATATAAATTTTGAAAAATATATTTATTGGATTACATAATTTTTTTTAATATAAAGCAATTCACTCACGTTGTTTATAATTGCATTGCGGGGAAAGTGAGACTAATTCAAGAGGGCTGACACTCTTGTGGAAGAAGGTAAGAAACCCGCTTCCTTAAGGGAAGGGAATGAGCTGGAGAAGAAAAGTCGATCGACCACTGGAGTCCATCTCCAAAGTTGAAAGGAATTCGATGTAGAGACAGGTGATGTGTTAGTCACCTGAACTTTTCCTTTGGAAGTCTCCTTTTCACGGTTTATCATGAGATCATCCATGCGCGAGCGATTACACTCTCGAGAACCACCCCGCATGTTGCTTGTGATTAACACTTCGTAGTACATTGTAAGATTTAATTACAAAACACTTAATAACATTAAATAAAAAAAACAGACGTACTGTACAATTCAAAATAAAACTAATACAGGTAAATAAAAAAAAAAACATGAAATTTAAGAAATTAGAGATTCAATTTTTTTTTACTATATTATCTAATAAATAATAATAATAATAATAATAATAATAATAATAATAGAATAAGATTTTAATAAGTAATTATTTATTAAAAAATACTAATTAATAATTGGCTTTTTAATTAAATAGTTTTTGTATTAAAATAATATGGTATATTCAAGGAATATTTATTTTGTTGTAAAATTTGAAGTGATACGGTTGAAGATAAAATTCGAGTTTGATGCAATTTTGCACTATTTTGGTGCAAAAGTTGCACCAAAATAGTGCAAATGGTCGAAAATGGCCTTAACGTTTGCATTTTGGTGAAAATTGACCTTTAAAACATCTTTTAATAATATATTAATATTTTATTTAAGATTCTACTTTCAATTTTTGAGGGAAGACCAACCAATACACAATAATGAGATTTATACCATTAGGCCATTCATATCTCTTTTTTGGTCAAATAACACATATATATTTGCGTGCTAAGACAACTATACCTACATTATTTTCCTTAGTTTTCCTAACTTTTCCATCCATGAGTTTCTCTCTCTCCTTCAAGTCAAATCGATCGATCTCCCTCGCTCTCATCCATGAGTTTCTCCCCGACAACAGTGGGAATACTAGTCCATGGTGGAGGTGAGTTGTGGCCTTTGGCATCTGGTAGCTCTACAATATTTGTGCCTTTAGAAATTTTGTATTGGTTGAAATGGCGTCGTACGATGAAAAGTGAACATTTCGAACATCATACCGATTACATCTTAGTTATATTCAACACCGAGAGTTGTGGCGGCGGTGGCTCGATTACACTTGAACCATTAGTTTATCATGTGGGGCCTATTGCTCTATGTGGTTGAGGTGGTGGTGTAGTCCATTAAATAAAGTAAAAATATTTGGTGGTGATTATCGGGACAAAGATAAATATGAGCTAGTCCAATAATTAATGAAGAGAAATTGAAAGGTCTAGTGTCATGTTGCTATTTTCATATCATTGTAACTTTCTTCTTCATTATTATTATCATCATCATTTGTTATTTAATCCAAACCAACTCTTGTTATGTTGATGCCTTTTTTTCCAATAGATACATGGAAAAAATCAAGAAATTAAAAGCCTGATATCGGGATGGGATTATTGATTGTAATTATTTTATTAATGATTAGGCGCATTCTTGAAAATAAGATTGTTGGATGTGTACTAAGCTTATTGTGTTACAACAAGTAGTTCACTTGAATTGTTAATCATTGTAAGGTTGATGCCTTGTTATGATGATCACAGGTGGTTGTAATCTTGTGTAAGTTTTGAAAACATAGCCGCTATAAATGTATACTACGGTTATTATGTTATAAAACTAATTTAGTTGAGTTGACAATCATTAAAAATGTGAGTGAATTGCACAACAACAACAATAACAACAACAACAACAACAATAACAACAACAACAATAATAATGATAATAAAACTTACTTTGAGTTAGTGATCACAGAAAATAAATTACGATGCCTGGTCATGAGAATTATTGGATGTGATAATATTATTAGTAATATTTGTGATAAACACGATTGCTGCAAAAATATCACGGTTATAATATAGATAATATGCTTAGTGCCTGTGAAAAACCCCTTCATTCACTATTTGGGTTAGACGAATACGTGATTGTGATAATATTATAGCTGGGTCGGTACAAAAATATATTTTTGCAAAATTTGTTGGTAATAAATCAGGGGCAAGATTGTAAAAAAAATGTTAAAAAGGTTGAAATTAAAAAAAAAGTGTAAAGTTTGTACCAAATGGGCAAAAAAAAATGTGTAATTTAATTGACAAATATAACTTCTACTTCGTACTTAGTGGTCAGATTTCCTTATTTTTCTTTATAATACTAAAACTAAAAGTAAATTAAAGAATTATAAATTCCAAATTAATAAAAATGATTAGTTATTTGATTATTTTGAGTTTTCTATAAGATAAATATATTTCTCCTTATTATGTTTTTCATCAAGTAAAATTATAAAATTACACATGACAGGAAAGAAAGGAATACCATAGTACCCATCTACAAGGTGATCCCATTGAGTCATCAATAATCTCGACGAGATTGACTATGGATCTGATTTCTCGACGAGATTGACTATGGATCTGATTGATTGAACTGAGTTAAACAGTTGCTAGATGATAAAGGATAGTTGATAGTTGATAACAAAGAGTTGGTAGTTGGTAGCTGATTTGATATTAATGTTTAACAAATTAGTTGATTAAAGTAGTTGATTGGATGTTAATTTACCAATATAGACATGATTGAAAAATATAAAATATTATACATAAAAAATAAGAAAATACATAAAAAAAAAAAAAAACTATAATAATAAAATAAAAGACTTCCCAAAATATTTTATCAAAAAATAAGAAAAGTACATGAAAAATAATTAAAAAAACAATTATAATAATAAATAAAACTTTACTTATGAAAAATAAAAATATCTTCATAAAATGTAAAGTAATATATTAGTTTATAAAGAATATATTTATTACAATATAATAAAGTAGGAGTTTATTAGAAAAAATTACGATTTGTGATTTTTTCTGAGCAAGAGCTTTGGCAGAATAAGCTATCACGAGCTTATTCTTGGTTCTTACCAAACAACCTAAAATATCTTATTGAGAGAGAATAAGCTATAAGTACTTTTAAAAAGTTCAAACAAGCGGGGCCTATATTAGGATGGCTTAATACTTTCATTTCATGATTAAAACCTGAAAACACCAATTTATAATATAGTTCAAGCTAGATTACACTGATAACCGCTAAAATTAATTGAAACAATAAATGCGGTCTAAAGTCAATCGCAACATTTACAAAACTAACAATCAAAAGAGAACAAAAACCGTGGAAAGATGCTTTAGAATAGGCGACAAGAATTAACTTTGCAAATATACAGGCCAAGTAAATTAAAGTACAACAACATAAATAGTAGTAAGTAACAAAAAATTAAAGGTGTATAAATATAAAGATATAAAGTAAATGACACTTGTAATTTTTACGAGTTTTCGAGGTTTTATGTAATGTAATCCTCTTACGGTCGATCTTATTGGTGAGGACTCTTCAGAAAAGACGACGGGCCGTTACATTTTAAGCGATGCGTACTCCATTCACTTTTACTCACCTGAGGCTGAGGACCGGTTCTAGGAGTTTCGCAAAATAGAATTTCACCCCGAGCGCAACGTCAAGGTGGATTAATGAGGTAGACCTTTTTGCCTTAATTAAGAATCTGGGTCTAGAGTCCAGTTTCATTGGTATTTCTGGTTTCTCTCGTCAAATAGTTTATGAATTTTATGCTGCTTTGACTTCTGATGTTATTGTCTCTTATAGTCATCATTGTATCCGTGTCTTTGTTCATAATCACATTATTGAGTCTTCCCATGCTGTAATTGATGCTTGTTTTGTCTGATCATGATCCATCATTATTTCTGGATGCGGACTTGGATGTTGTTACATTAGTCATTACTGATGGACAACTAGTTGAGTGGGTCTCTCCGGGTCCACTGGTTAGTGCTCGGTCGTTCAAAGCCAACATCCTTCATAAAATTGGCAAGCAGAACTAGACCCTTACCACTCACCAAGTTCGGATTATTGAGAGTCAAGCCAAAGTCCTATTCTAGATTCTAAAAGGCCAACCTTTTGCCTTGAGCAAGTTGATTTTTGATCATGTTATCTCATATGCCTGTAACCGATGTCCTTGTTTTATGCCCTTTCCCTACCTAATTTGGTCTATCTTAAGTTCTGTTGTAGTTAAGTTAGATCCTCACAAGTGTGATGTACTTGAACTTGAGCTTCCCCCTCTCATTTCCAGCCATAAGACTGTAAATGCCCAATTTCCTGGACGCAACATTGAGTTAATGAAACCCTCAAGTATTGTTGTATCGTTGTCTGAGTTGGTCACCCAAGAAATTGCCATTTGATTTGACTATGAGCGGTGTGCACATAAACATGTGGTCTCTCTTAATACTGTCCATTAGACTCTCAAGCCCAAACGATGAGGTTCTTCAGCATCTCGGTCGAAAAAAGGGGAGAAAAGCAAAGAAAAGGGCATGGGCAAAGGAGGAAAGAGCAAAGGGAGAAGATTATTGCAGCGGATGATCTGGATGAGCAAGTGAATGGTATAGAGGAGTTATCAAAAGAGGATGAAGCTATGTCCGACGATTGATAAATTACAAGTGAGTCGGTATGTTCTTGAAAAATAGTTTTGAGAAATATTGGAGTTATCATCATATAGAGCCGAGATATGTAACTAATATTAAAACATGCGATTTACCAAAAATTGGGAAGAAAAAAAAATTAAACTAAGATTTGAAGAAAAATAATTCTTCGAATTTCGAAGGGTTATGGGATGATATAATGGAGAGTTAATTAAAACAAACCCTAGAAATTCTTAGTAAAGAAAAAAGAAATATATATATATTTTATACCTAGTGAAAAACTATCACTTACCAAAAATAATTTTTTGGAGCACTACAAGCTGACACATCAGCCAAGGAGCTCTCATATCGCGACACCTCACTTTAATGGTTAACAGTATTAATAAATTTGGTGAGTTTTACAATGAGGGTGAAGCATGATGCGATTGAAGAGAGAGAAATAGAAGAATAGATGATAGGTATTATAGATATAAAGTAGGTATTAGATTTAAAAAGTTATTGATTGAATATTTAAATTTTGAATTTTACAACAAACGAGTGTTTGATATTCGAAATTCAAATCTTGTATCTAAATTCATGTCCAAATATGGCCGAAGGGAAGCGTGCCTGGATGTAAAAGATCTTCGCTATAATTTTGAACATGTGATTTAAAAATCTCATAAATTACAACATTTCTTTCATTTTTCACCTTTCAACCATCAATTATAATCATCACATATTTATCTTAAATTCAATTACAATCTAAAAAATGATTTATTGTATATTTTCTACATAAATTCCAACAGTCAAGAAATGAAATGAAAATGCGCTTCTTTTTCACCCTTCTTTTAGATCCAAACCCAAATTATCTACATCTGACGTGAATCAGTTTAATAACTGAACATGCTACAGATTATAGAGTCACGTTCTAAGCTTCTTTATAAAGCGTCAGATGATATTCTAACAAACTTATTACTAAGTAATTGTTATTCCATTATGCATTATGCAATTTATTTTATCCAATCAATCTTATTTTTAAAAATAAGATCCGTTATTTTATGAATTGTAAAAGTATTTTATAAGATGTATAAGCTTGTAAAAAATAAAATAAAAAAATTAATGCTCGTATGAGCATTATCAAGAGGAAACTTAAAGTTACTGAAAATCTTGAAGATAACCATAAATGGACGTCTTCATGCGTTGCCCACTCTAATAGCTGCCCAAGTCTAACTTAGCTCGTGAAAGACCAGAACTACCAAACTTCTCTGAGCATTAATAGGTTGAAAAAAGTGGGGTTAATTACAAAAAAATATTGGAAAATAATAAAGAAAATTATTATATTCTAAGACCTTTTATCCAAATGGGTTTTAGATAAACTCTTATAGGTAAGGAAGATGTAGTGGTGGTGTGTAATACCAAATTCAATGAGTATTGAATTGTGTAACCACCCCACAATCTCTTTGTTTGCAAGTTTAAAAGTCATATGTTAGCCTGTATAAAGAGGCTAACAATACAAAAAAAAAAAAAAAAAATCCCACCACACATTTGCATTATGAGAAATTGCATATTGATTGATAAATTCTCTTGGCCTCTTGCATTTTTTGGTGATAAGATTCAAGCATGATTATTAGTTCGTCGGAGATGAAAGGTAATCCAATTTACCCATCTTATCCTGGAAAACAGACGTACGGAATAAGGGACGAATTTGGTTTAAGGAAGACGTATTGAACATGTGATTCGAGTTATATATATATATATATATATATATACATTCCAATTTTGATTTTTACTTTGTAAAAAGGATTGACTATTTGTATTAGAAGATATACCTATTCAATTATTATTTTATTTTGTGGAATTATTCCTACAATCTTAAAACAGATTCGGTTATCTTCTAATATATATTAAGAATCATTTGGCAATATGGATCAATACTTAATATTTCGCACTATGATTTTGTTGCACACTGATTCCAATTGTGTTTTGAAAATGATAATTTACAGAAAATGGGACTACTTATGCCTTCAGATGCACAGTCTAATTATGCAAATGTTATCAAAAGGAGATTCCAAGGGGTTATCTTCAAAACTCAAATGCATCTATATACTGATATCAAACAATTTCATGACAATTCATTTATGAAATTGAAAAGATATGATAACACAATCGATAATCCCTACCATTACATCATCGCTCGAAAGAGAAAGAATTGGTGGCGATGGAAATAACGGACCTAGTCGTGCGCGACCGTCCGGTCACGAAGTGGTTGAATTCTAGACCGTGGTGGCTACAGACGATGGCTACGGCCATTCGATCTCGTTCGTGATGAGATGAAACAGTCCGACTACCAAAGAAGCAATTGTGGCTGGGTTGTTAACCTTGTCGACGACGTCTGCGGCCGTTTAAACACGGTGACGATAACGACAGTGGTGGCCGTGGCTGCTGCTGCTACGTTTATGGCCGATTTCATAATTGTTGTGTATTGAGTACCGATTACTGGCTGATTTCAAATAGTGGTATTGGAACATGTTATTCTAAGTGACCACTTTGAACCTAAGCATGGTTATTGAATAATGACCTCTAAGTTATATGAGAAATGATAAGATGAAATTCGAATGCATATGAGATGCGAATTTATTGTTTAGAAATTATATCATGAGTATGCCGTTGTAATGGAATGTTAACTTATTTAAGACTTTTTAATTATAATACTCTATGGAGTTTAATTAACTTGAATTGTATATTAACATTCCATGAAGACAAGTATGAGACTTATGTTGGAATTATTGAGAAATAGTGAACCACTTTATTTAATTCACTTATTAGTGTAATTTAAATATATGGTGGAAATGTGGGGGGTGTCTTGCTAAAGTTGCAATACACACCAAGAAAGTTAAAATGTTTGATTTCAAGGATATACTTGTAATGGGAAATTATACGCAATGAGAAACTCTTGGTCACATTTAGACAACTACTCTCTATTAATGCTATCGTTATTGATGTGAAGTCAAGAATAACTAAACGAATTTATTAACCAAATAGTTAAATTGAGAGGTAGTTGTAAAGTCATAAAGAGAAATGTGACTTAAGCCTCTAAAAAATGAGTTGAGGATAAGCATTGGCTTTTAAAGATTCTTGCGTCGGAAAGTCGAGCATAGTAGTGTCGGCTACTTATAATAAAGAATCACCTATGTAAGAGAGAAGTGGGGCCGCTTCGAAAAGAATTGCGTGAGGCTCAATTCTTAGAACCTCTTGCAGAACCAGGCGTATGTTCAAAGACATTAATGAATATAACTATGAGAACTGAAATATGTTTGGGAGAATCTTGTGTGGGTTATATCATCGTTTGCACAACGGCAAAACGATTCAAAAACATCGCGTCTACTGGTCAGCCAGTAAAGTAAATATACTTTCACAAGGGAAGGTTCAAAGGGTAACATCTACATATCCTATGCAGGATTCAACTGTTGGATTTTATCACCAAATACTCATAAACTTTCTTCATGTGGGGGATTGTTGGAAAATAATGAAGAAAAATATTTTTTCTAAGACCTTTTTATCCAAATGGGTTTTGGATAAGTTCTTGTGACACCGATGTAGTGGTGGTGTGTAACATCCAATTCAATGAGTATTGAATTGTGTAATCATCCCACAATCTCTTTGTTTGCAAGTTTAAAGTTCATATGTTAGCCTATATAAAGAGGCTACAACAATTAAAAAAAAAAATCTCACACTTCCAGCACATTTGCTTTATGAAAATTTGCATATTGATTGATAAATTTTCTTGGCCTTTTACACTTTTGGTGATAAGATTTAGGTATGATTATCAGTTCGCCGGAGACGAAAGGTAATTCGATTTACCCATCTTATCCTGGGAAACAGGCGTCCAAAATATGAGACGAATCTGTTTTAAGGAAAAATTTATTGAACATGTGATTCGAGTTTTATATATATGCGTCCAGTTTCAGTTTTTACGTTGTAAAAATAATTGACGATTTGTATTAGAAGATATACTTATTCAATAATTATTTTGTTTTGTGAAATTTTTCCTACAAAAAAATACCCTAGCTTTTTTTAATCTCATTTGAAAATATCACAAGACATCAATGTTAAGCAATGTCTAAAATTTGACATTGATCTTAATAATATCAAGCATTTAATGTGCCACATAAATATTAAATTTGACATTAATCTTAATAATATTAAACATTTAATGTGCCACATAAATATTTTATATTATGTGTCAATTTTTTCACTACCAATGTTAAATTATAAATGCTCTTAATGAAACAAAATCTCTAATTTTGAGTAATAATTACGCTAAATCCCAACTGTATACATCAGGACAAATAAAAAAAAAAAATTGAAATCCATCACAATGACCTCCAAATAAAGCTTTAACTAAAAGGTCAGGGATTTAAAATCCATTATTATGTAACTTTAAACAAAACAAAAAAAAGCTCATTTATTTGTTATTAAAGATTTATTTAATTTTGAATTTATGCACACTGCATCCAAATAAAGGCTGAAAGTCACTAATTCTAACCATTCAAAAAAACATCAATCACTATGTGAAACTACAAGCATCCCTATACTCAGTACTCTCATTTTATAAACTATTAATTCAATTTAAGCACACAAATAAAGAGGAACCAGGAAAAATGGTTGTCAATCACTCATAAAATGATCCACATTAAGAAACTGAATCAAACAAGCAAATATCTAAATAACACTTCAAATTCTTGGAAAAAGTCTAAACGAAACAAGACAAACATTACTAAGACAACTAACTATTAGTGGGTAATCACATCTCAAGGCTTGGTTTCTTCATCATCCTCCTCAATCTTGGGTGCCAAGTAGAACCTTACATAGCCCATCTCTGCAATCTTGTACTCAACCACAACTGGAAGCTCCGAGGACAGGCTGATAGTAACCGTGTTCGACAATGGACTTGCCTTGGTGAAGGAGTTCAAATACCTTAGAGCAAAAGTCAATGACACTGGCTCGTTCATCTCTATCACTGTCGCATCCTCGGGCTGCATTTAGATATCAAAGAGGATGAGAATATATCACTAATCCACAAGAAAATCTCACTTTCTAGTGTAGGAGGCAAGTTCTTAACAGCAATCCTGGAGTTTTGGTTAATTACAACATATCCAATTATCTTTAGAATGTCATTATCAACCAATGGTGGTTCAATCTGCTAAACAAATAACACTTATATTTGTAATATAGAAACAATAGCAAAGGATATCTGGGAGAAAAATTCAAGTGTGTTGTTTTGTAATTAACCTTAAAAGTTTTATAAAGATTGTTATCATATGCTTTATAAAGGCCACCAATAAAAAAATAGAAGAAAAATCAACCTTGTCAACAGTAGTATTTTGCCTGCAGACAACATTTGCAGTTCCAATATCACCTCTGGTTGAGAATTTTACACCTTCCTTTGTGACAGATATAACAACTGCATTCACCAAGAAAACCAATGGGTATTTGTCAACAAATAGAAGCAGATTAAAAATGTTAAATGAACTGGAGAATACTACATATTTTACCTGTGTCACCAATACTGCTCAGATCTTTACAAATTCTTGCAAACTCAGAAGATGGCATCCGAACTATAGCGTGGTACTCTGCCTCTGGGATTCCAAGATGCTCACTGTCGATATCCATGAGCTTCATCTCAAAATCTGCTATTTTATCTTGAGCTGCAACAGATATAGCAAAACAAGTCAGCAGTGTGTTACTGGGAACCAGATCTGGTAATGCTTATTTTGAAAAAACAAATGAAACAATGCAAGCACTCATACAAGGAGACTTATAAAGCAGTAGGAGAATAGAAATCTCTGCGCAGCTTGTCAAATTCCCAGTGCATTTAGCTATTGCTATCTTATTGCCCTTAGCAACCAGTAGTACATGACTCAAGTTCCAAATGCTATAAGTAAGATATTGGTATGAAGATGATAAACAGAGTGAACATCATCAATAAGCAGTTTGTTTCTAGCATCAACCATTTTTACTATCATAAAATTACCAATTCTTAAAACAATTGGAACATTCACGCACACTGAAGGTATAGCAAGATGGGCTATAATTTCTTAAAATCCCTAAGCAACCCATAACAACAAAAGGCAGTAAACTCTCAGTAGACATAAGAAGAATTTAGGGGTTAGCGCTTAAAATTCATTATACAAGCAGGATGTTTTCATCTTCACACAAAATTGAATATGTGCGGTCACACAAGCATACATACAGGCAATCTCAACATTACTAGCAAAATAAAACAGTAATAAGCCCTCTGAATAAATATCCGCCAGATAAAACTCAAAAGTGCAAAACAAAAATGGGGAAAATCGACATACTGGGGCTCTCGAACATGAAGGTGACAGTGTCGCTGCCGTCATCAGCCTTGATAGTGATGATGTCATCGTTTCCGGCGCACTTGAGCATCTTGGCCATGTTGCCGAGGTTCATGCCCATCGAGAGGTTGCGGTCGCATCTGTAGTGCTCGAACCCTTCCGATCTGAGCAGCAGCGCCACCAAGGCCACGTGGCTCGAATCCATGGCCTGGAGCGAGAAACCGGTCGCCGAGCAGTCGAAATTGGCATCGTTCACCAGATCCTTAATCGCATCCAGAACCTTCTTCAACAGACTCCCCTGCACCAGCCTCAGCTCCAACATCTTTGCCGGGTTAAAGCTCTGTAGTTTGGGTGGGAAAAAATGAAAATTTTAGGTTCCAGATGGAGAATTCGGGCGTAGAATTGGGAGTGAAGGGGCTGCTAGGGTTTATATTGAAGTGAGTAGTGTGCTCGGGAATCTAGGTATTTTGATTGGCGGGAGTTTGGGTTATAATGGGTAACCCGAAATCATTTCAGTTCCCGCCACGATTTTATTTTTTTATTTTTTCTTTTGATTCTTTCCCGCCACGAGTTGCTCGCATAATTTACTTCAAATCATGTGTATGATAGTTAAAAATATCTAAAGATAATCATTGATTATTCTTTTAAAGTTGAACATGTTTTTGGAAAATAAGGTTGTTTATAAAATTATAATATTAACGTATTATTATTGTTTGAAAGTTATTATCGGCTAACGAACACTCTTCTTAAGTCGGCTTAACGGACTTTCAACCCGAACTCGTTTTAGCACTTTTATACTGACTTGCCTTTGCGGCTTGTGAATGGCTTTACTCACTTTGTTTGAATATTCATTAATAGATTCGTAGGTCCTCCTCATATTAATCGCATTACTCTTCTTCACGTTGACAAATAACTATTTCTTTATTCTTATTATTTCAATGTTTCCCTAGCTCATCCTCGTGGGATGGAAATAGAAATTTTGATGAATGTGATTTAAAATCTCGAAAGTAAAAATATACCATAGTTTATTAGTAATTACAAATTCACATGATGGACCATATAATTGTTCTTTGCGGGTTTTTGTACCCTTGAACCGTTTTATAATGAGTTCATTATCAATGTAAATGTTTAAAGTTTAGAACCTTATATGGTTATGTTGTCAAGTCCAATTTTTGGTTTAAAGTGTTATAAGTGAATTTTGATAATTTATTTGTTATCGTGAGGATTATGAGATTGAGTTTGGATAAGTAATTTATAATTTTATCATAAATATATAATAATTTAAAATTTGTTAGTAATATGATTCATTTTCAATAGTTTAATTTGCGCATATACCGTATACATATATACATGCGATATACATACATATTCACATATATAGAAGATCGTGCACATGTCAATGAATAAATATAATTTAAAAACACCGACAATGGCCCACATTATAAAAAACTAGATGTAATTGATAATTGTTAAATGTTTTGATATAAAATGATTTAAAGAATATTTGTTATGAACAAACATCATTATTATAAATAGTTGAAAATTTGAAGTGTGGGTTTGGAAACATAACTATACATGTCTAATGCCATCTCCAGCAGCTTGCACTATTTTACAGCAGAATCTGCACTAAAACGGTGCAAAATCTGCACAACAACTCCAGCAGTTCGCACTAAAAAAGAATATTCCAGTATATTCTTTATTTCTATTTTTTTTAATCTTATATTATTTTGTAAGGTACTATTAAATAAATAATACATTTTTAATTCAAGATTGGCAAAATAATACTTATTAAAAAGTTATTGCATTTTTTTGATAAACATTAAATAAATAATTTTATTAAATAAATGAAAAACAAAAGATTACACATTTGATTAAATAAAAAATTAGAGAACATGACAAATTTAAACATTATGAACTAAACATAATACATAATTACATTAAATATATATTATATTAAATAAAAACAATATATATTACATAAAAAAGATAACATAAAAAAATATTACATTAAATATATATTACATTAAATTAAAAATAATATATATATTACATAAAAAATATAACATAAAAAAATATATTATATTAAATATATATTACATTAAATTAAAAACAATATATATTACAAAAAAAAAAGGTAACATAAAAAAAGGATATATATATATATATATATATATATATATTATATATATATAATTAAAAAATAATATATATTACATAAAAAAGATATAAATATAAATATTACATTAAATTAAAAAAAAAATAGCGCAGAAAACAGTGCAGCGCTATAATTGGTCGCTGCACTGTATATATTCGTTATAATACCGCAACATTTGATGCACTGCTGGAACACTTTTTCATCTCCAAAATAACGTCCAACGCTATTGTAATGCGTTGCTGAAGATGGCTCGAGGGGTATCAATTTGAGCTGGGTCGTGTTAACATGTTCAAGAGCCAAAACCATTCACTTCAATTGAAATCTTTTTTGTAAATTATATTATTGGTTCTATTTTACAATCACATAGCATGATGTTCAAGTTTTCTTGCTTTTGACTCCTCACATGGTCACATAAATAATGACTAATCTTGAGACATACAATACAAACCACTCAATATTCACTTCGATTGATAAAAATAAATAAAAATATGTCATCCTACCCATGTATGGAGCTTTTACACCTATGTAAAATATTTTATTGGTGGGTGCAGTGCAGGTAATGGAAGATGGGTCAATTATTAATTTAGGATATGAAATAATTCACTTATCAATTAGGAACCTAAATTATTTAATCAGTAAAAAACAGATGAAGTAACAAAAACCAACGCTATTTATTGCTTTCATCTTCTTCATGATTTATGTAATGATTCTTGTGCGATAAATTTTGAAATATATATATATATATATATATATATATATATATATATATATATATATATGTGTGTGTGTGGTGTGTGTGTGTGTGTGTGTGTGTGTGTGTGTGTGTGTGTGTGGAAGAATTGTTCATCCTCTTGGGCTGTTAAAATCAACAATTGTTTAATCCTAACAATAAAAATAATCCAATTTTTACTCCAAAAGAAAACTAACCTTTTTTTTTTTAATAATTTGGTATAAGCGATTAATGTCAACAAATGGTATACAAATTCCTTTTGGCCATGTTAAGAACAAAAGGAAGAAAAAAAAGAAGAAGAAGAAGTTGAAGCAGCAGCAGCCAGCAAATGGATTCGAGCCTGTGTTGATTTAGGAGTAAAAAATGCAGCACATTTTCTTCCCAACATAAAGTTAACCCCCATTAGTTTCAATTGACTGGACCCTTTGTTGATTCATGTTTCTGCCAACATGAACACCTCACCCAAAAAAAAAAAAAAAGATGTTGACATAATTTTAAGACACAAAAAATATTGCGTGACATAACCAGAGAAAGATCAGTTTCAGAGGACAAGGCAACATGTTTCTGCCAACATGAACAAATCACGCAAGAAAAGCCAGTTTCAGAGGACAAGGCAACATGTTGTGTCTCATGATAGTTTCCACGATTCCAACATCAGAGCCAACAGCAAAGTTAAACAAGTCTGGGTGAAGAAGGATGAAATCAAATGTAACATGATCTATACCTCTCTGAAATCTCACATTCCAGGTGCGTGGTATTTTGACAGTGGATGCTCCAAGCACCGGTTCTGAAAACATTCTCTCGAATATTGTGAAATTCAAATGTGGAAAAGTGAAATATGGTGGAGGTGCAAACGATCAGATTGTTTGACAAGGAACTCTCCATGTTCCCGGAATTGTAAAACTTGAGAACATATTGCTTGTTGAAGGACTGACAGCTAACCTGATTAGCATCAGTCAGTTGTGTGATGGAGGCTTTAGTGTTAAGTTCACATGGGAAAAGTGTGAAGTCTATGATGAAGGAAGTACTTGCATTCTCATTGGCCAAAGAACCTCAGATAACAACTATCAAATAAATGGTGATGTATTCTGCAAACTGTCTCAATTAAGCGATGCCGAGGTATGGCATCAAAAGTTTGGACACGTCAACTTCAAGATGCTGGAAAGGCTGGTGAAGAAAGAAGCTGTAAATGGTCTACCAAAGCTTAACACGAAGATCATTCCAGTTTGTGAAGCATGCCAAAAGGGGAAATAGGTCAGGGTACCACACCCACATGTTCAGAGTCTCGCCCTTCAAATTGCTTTGAACTCATGCACATGGATCTCGTGGGACCACTGGAGATGGAAAGCCTTGGAGGTAAACGGTATGTTCTAGCTGTAGCTGATGATTTTTCTAGATTTACTTGGGTTGAGTTTTTAAGGGAACAATCTGAAACTTTTCAAAGTTTTAAAAAACTTGCAAAAAAATTATGCGTGCGTTTTAGTGTGAGCATAGGAAGGATCAGGTTTGATCACGGAAAAAAAAATGAAAATGAGGCTTTCTCAAACTATTGTTCAAATGAAGGAATAACTCATGAGTTTTCCTCACCCATTACCCCCTAACAGAATGGTATATTCGAAAGAAAGAATCGATCTCTGGCTGAGATGACTAGAACCATGCTTGTTTCAAATGGAATTGTGAAACGATTTTGGGCAGAGGCAAAGAATACTGCTTGTCATACAATCAATAGGGTGTATTTCAGACCTGGGTCACATGTTACACCCTACGAATTATTGTTGGGCAAAAAGACTAATTTGATTTATTTCTATGTCTTTGGGTGTGTTGTTATGTACTGAATGATATGATGCATCTTTCTAAATTGGACCAAAAAAGTGACAAATGAGTTTACATGGGATATTCCCAGAACAGTCATGCTTACAGACTATTTAACCTTAGAACACGTTGCATGATGGAGTCCGTAAATGTGAAGTTTGATGACTTGATTAGTGGTGTTAGACCGACTGAGGACAATAATCTGGTGTATGATCAGACTCCTCAATATGTTGTGGACGGCTTACATGATAGTGAAGGTACACAAAATGAAGTTACAGGCGATGACGGGTCTGGTGACATGTCACCAAACCTAACACCAACTCCCGAAGGATCAGACACTGTTGGGACTGAGGACTTGTCACCAGTCTTAACACCAATTCCAGAGGGTCCTGAATCAGATTCAGACTCAGATGAGGACAACCCGGAGACTCAAATTGACCTGTATCAGAGGGACATTTCTTCAAGAATTCAAAGGAATCATCCAAAAGGTCAGATCATCGGGGATCTTGATGAGAGAAGCACGAGGAAGTGACAGATAAATTTCAAAGAAATGGTAAGATAATGTTTGTCTGTCAACTAACTGCTCTCAGATCCGAGAGTCTTTGTTCCTTGCAACTACATAACCAAAGCGTGTGGAAGAGGCTCTGAAAAAGGATTTTTGGATCAAAGTCATGTAGGAAGAGTTGGACCAATTTTCCAATAACGATGTTTGGGATTTGGTTCCACGCCCTGTAAATACACATGTCACTGGCACTAAGTGGATCTTCAAGAGCAAAACTGATGAAGCAAGAAACATTATTCGTAATAAGATAAGGCTGGTCGCACAAGGATATACTCAGATTGAGGGGATTGATTTTGATGAAACATTTATGTCGGTTGCACGTATAGAATCGGTAAGACTCTTTGTTGTTGTTGCTTGTCATTTGAAAATATCTCTGCATCAAATGGACATTAAGTGTGCTTTCTTGAATGGTGTTTTGAGTGAAGAAGTATATGTTAAGCAGCCTAAAGGGTTTGTTGATCCTCACAAACCCAATTTTATTTTAAAATTAAAAAAGGCGTTGTATGGTTTGAAATAAGCTCCAAGAGTTTGGTATGAGAGATTGACTCAACATTTACTGTTTTTAAACTTTAGACGAGATAAAGTTGATAAAACCTTGTTTCTACTCAAATCCAGCAAGCACATTCTTATAGTTCAAATTTACGTGTATGATGTTGTTTTTGGATCCACTAGTGAACATATGGTGAAGGAGTTCATAGCTCGGATGTCAGATACATTCGAAATGAGCATGGAAGGTAACCTTTCGTATTTTCTTGGTTTACAAATTAAGCAACTGGACGATGGTATTTTTCTTTCTCAATATTTGTCTTTGTCATTAACTTGGGTTAAGGGGTCTGTTTTCATTTACTTCACCTGAAATAATGTTGGTTGTAATGTCATCAATCATGAAAAGCAACACTCATCAGGTCACTGAAACCATTAAGTGTATTTTTTACTTTTTAGGTCATATTGTTTTTAGGCAACTGTTAAGATATTCATACTTCGTGAAGATGCCAAATTGTTGTGTGTTATGTTATTTGTGCTTGCTTCTCTCTTTGAATTCTTATAATCTTGTTGGTACTGTGTTGATCGATCCAATATTTGCATAATAGTAAAAAATAAATGAAATGATTTCCTAATAATCAACACTAATTCGATACTATAACTTTGCAAAATAATCTGATATCCAACCACCGGTTAAAAACTATAATTTCACCAGATGTGTTGTAGTACAAAACTCGATGAAATTAGGTGTTTTAAATTTATTGGCAAAATATACGAGACGTCATATTTTATTAGCATTGTTGAAAACAAGAGTTGTAAGAGACGGGTCACACAGGGAAGAATTGTAATGTTTCAACATGTGTAAATAAGTCAATTTGGTCTAAATTAATTCGCAGGTAGTGACGGACACAAAGCGCGTCGACTTCAAGGTAAAATCTGAAACACACGCCTCTAATTTGTGAGGCTGACGAGTCAACTCGGTTATGATTTGACTCGAATGATGCGGTTGAGATTTCAAAAGCCTCCACCTTCAATCCTGATGGAGTAAAGTGTTTGATCGAAAGAGAATAAGAAGAAAAGAAAACCGCAAAATAAATACAATTTTATTACATAGAGAAACAAAACACAATGTTCTCATAGGGAAATATCCTGACCAGACGAACTACTTAAATAGATAAATAACCTTATGGATATCTTGTCGATGACAATTATATGCAGATCAGTGATGGTGCCGGTTTTGGTTATCCGATACTTAAAAGTTTATACTTCATGTCATAAAGTGATTCAATAGACCACCAAACCCTCTAAAAGACGACTCCACATGCCATGCAAGAGAAGTTCGAGTGTTGGGTGTGCAAGAGCGAACCGACAAAGAAGCATGGATTTGACAGCGCTGGCGCACTTATTGGGCACTTTGAACGCGATGAGTTGTTTAAGTTAGACAATAAATGTCGGCGGTCTTTGACTTTTGTTTGGAATAAACTCGTTTGAAAGAACACAAAAAACATGATTGTCAATTGATTGACTACTCCATCCATGACTAAGTACAAAGATGCAGTTGCAGGTGAATATTGAAAGAATTAGCGCGACGACGTCACAAGGGAGGAGTATCCAGTGGTATAATATAAGACCCTTTTAATTTTTAATTGTCTCATTTATACAACATTTAATGGTATAATTAAAAATTAAAAGGGTCTTAGAATATAATACACGGGATTCTCCTCCCTCGGGAGGTCGTCATGTATTATTCCGATACTCATCCGCAACTACAATTTTTTACTTGGCCATGGGTGGGGTAGTTTGTCAATTGGCGATCATGTTTTTTGGTATTCTTTCAGTTTGATATAAACAAAAGTCCCACACCGGCGACATTTGTTGTCCAACTTAAACAACTCATTGGGTTCGCGTTTTAAGTGCCCACTAAGCGCGTCCGTGGTTCTTTGTCGGACCAAACTCTTGCATGGACTTTTTCGCGATGAAGTAGGGTTTGGTGGTCAGCACTTTATGATAGGAAGTATATGCTTTGAGTATCGAGTAACCAAAGTTGATCTACATATAACAAACCTTATGGGGACAAGAGTCTCCACAACAACATTTCCATCTTGTTGACTTCAACGTAAACAATGTGTCTCCGCCATAGAACTCTCTTTGTTGTAAGTTTTGTTGTAGGGTATCTCACAGAAATCCGTAGTTTATCAAGTGAGAGGTCAAAAAGATCGAGTCAAGGTCCAATATGCTCAATTGAATGAGGGGTGTTTAACGATGTGTTAAACAGACACAATGTATTTTGTTGTACATATCTGGTCATTGTTTACCACAGGGTTATAAAATCTCTCACAGATTATACCCTCAACTTTAAATTATTGCACAAAAATCATGAACTAAATGAAAATAATTATTTCTGAGTATGTCTCATGTGAGATCGGCCTTATATTATATTATGATACATTTTTTACAATTTACTTGAACAAATTCGGAGCCCCACCCACTACCCCATGCACAATTGAACAGCGGGTCGGATGGCTGGGCAGGTAAGCATAAAGATTCCACTGACCTGTAAAAAGCGGGCCTAACCCTTGGGGATGCGGTAAGACATCTAAGAAATTATTCCATCGAACGTACTCCCCTCTGGATGTAGGAATAGCGACATGTACTAAATGTCCTGTCCAAGCCAAGGAACTTACGCCGAAGAGTCCTGACAAATGATGATTCAGACGAGATTCGGCATTTTTGAACCACGAAACGCTCGGTTTCCACTTCGGCTGTAAATGTAGCCAACCTGCTATTAAGGATATGATAGAAAGAAATAATAAAAAAAGAGCTCCAGTATAAAGATTTTCATTAGTGCGTAAACCGATTGTATACCACCACTGATAAACACCAGAATAAGCAATATTCATTAGGCCAGGAGCACCCCCTCGAGTAAAAGCTTCCACAGCCGGTTGACCAAAATGAGGATCCCAATTTGCATGAGCAATAGGTCTTACATGTAAAAGGTCCTGTACCCATGATTCAAAATTTCCTTGCCAAGCTACATGAAACAAATTTCCGGAAGTCCACAGAAAAATGATTGCTAATTGACCGAAGTGAGAAGCAAAAATATTCTGATAAAGACGTTCCTCAGTAATATCATCATGACTTTCAAAGTCATGTGCGGTAGCAATACCAAACCAAATACGACGAGTAGTGGGGTCCTGAGCTAACCCTTGGCTAAACCTTRGAAATCTTAATGCCATAATGCCTTTCAAATCCTCCTAGCCATTATCCTACTGCAATAATTCTTGCTAAGAAGAACGCCCATGTTGTGGCAATTCTACCCAGAAGGTAATGGGTTACTCCTACAGCAAGTCCTTGTACAATACTCAAGGCTCTCGGCTGAGTAGCAGGAGCAACTTTTAATTTATTATGAGCCAAAACGATGGATTCAATAAGTTCTTGCCAATAACCGCGTCCACTGAATAAAGTGGTCTCATACAAATATTTGCCATTATTTCTTGGGGGGACATAGTGAAACTGTGCCAAGTCGTCCGACTCGTAGTTGCAATTAGAATAATACTTTAAGTTACATTGTTTAAAAAATATAAAACTACAATGAAAAAGTTAATCGTACTAACATCAGAAACACATGGATTAAAAATATTTAATAGTTTAATACATTAAAAAAATATATGGAGTAAATACATAATTGAAGCTGCGATGATTCTTTTATTTATTTATCTATTTATTATTTCAATGGTTTTCAAAGGATAGTGATGGACTGGATAATAGGGACACTATTTTGGGTTGGACTATATATACACTATTTAAAATTTATAACTATTTTATTTTATTTTTTCGAAGGGGCCATAGGGCTAGATCCCACCGTAGCTCAAGGGTGGCTCCGCCCCGGACTACACTAGCAACTGAGTGGTTAGACATGCATAAAACCACAAAACTGTGCTAAAACATCATGCATATAATAAAAAACACTGGAACCACTAATCAAGATGACTAGGAGAGATCTAAAGCATAACAACCATGCAATTCATGATGCAAAATTAATTACCTCTAGTAGAGATTTATCCCGCCAAGATAATGCACTTATTAAATTAGTCAGTGATTGGAGCGAGTCGTCATCAAGCACATCCAATTGCACGATCAACTGCTTGAGATCGCTCATTTTCAAAGTTGAATAACTTATCTTTATTTCTGTGGAGGGGGGAAAAAGATCGAGAAATGCGCCCACCGTCTGGATTTATGAACTTGAAAACACACGGGCATCTTATCTTGATCTCACCTTCCAAGAAAAATTCAAGAAACATACATTTTCGCATTTCCAATTTAAGCAGATAGATTCAATTTCTTTTTCTCTTTTGGTCCCCTTCTTACTATTCCCGAGTACATGGAAACAAATAGATGATCATTTCTAAAACGCAAATTAAGAAAATTGAATAACTCAGTTGCAAAACTATATAATAAGTCAAATGAAAGAGCTTAATAGACAACAAAGTAAATAGTTAAAAAAATGGGGATTTTACGGTGCCGTGACTATATCATTCTTCATTTAATTATAACCATTTGATCATGGTAAGGGATAAGTAGTGGGGTAGATCAATGGATGTAAATGCAGGGGTGTGGGGGGCATGTGCCTTCACGACACCGTAGTCATTTCCTAAAAATAGTAATTAGAAACTAGTGTGTGTGTGTGTGTGTGTGTGTGTGTATATATATATATATATATATATATATATATCACATTGTTCACTTAATTATAACTATTGAATCATTTCATGGTAAATGTAGTGAGAAAGATCAAATAGATGTAAATGCAGTGGTGAGGGCATAGAGCCATGCTTATTGTAGTCATTTTTATAATTTACATCTCTTTCGATGTGTGTGTATCTTTTTTTTTTTTTTTTGCATCACACAAGTTCAACACCAGTATAAACTATAAAATATTGAGAGTTTAAAATGAAATTTGGGCATAAAAAAATGAAATCAACCCTATTTGATAATTTTGTTGATAACTTGCTTAGATGCCAACCTCACAATCATTCAAATGACACGTGTCATTTGGATATGTATTATAAATCTGATGTAACATTCTCTTATAAAATATGATTATTCCTTTCTTGGTTTTTTCTATAGGTATAAATAACAACCTTTTGCCATTTA
>BMAC01000541.1:471228-488652 GCA_014905375.1 Phtheirospermum japonicum | reverse complement strand
TATGAAGATAGTAATAGTTTAAATAAGGGGTAATTATTTTTTCCCCCCCCCCCCAAACTATTTCGATTTTTACAGTTTACCACACAAACTTTTTTTTCGACAAACCGCCATCTGAACTACGCGCGAATTGTATTTTACCCCTTACACCACTTTTTTTTGTGGTTTTGTAATCAAAACCGAATGATGTGGCACAACCTGATTGCACCACGTCATCCGGTTTTGATCACAAAACCACACACACGCAAACAAAAAGTAGTGCAGGGGGTAAAATGCAATTCGCGAATAGTTCAGATGGCGGTTTGTTGGAAAAAAAGTTTGTATGGTAAACTGTAAAAATCGAAATAGTTTGGGGGAAAAAAGTTTTTTCTTTTGAAATAATATAAAATGAATATTGTTTCACAATAACTTTATTGAATAAATTGGAATTAATTTAAAAATCCTGAATAATCATTTACTGAAAGTAACAAAAACACACTAAAAATGCTATAAATAATAAAATAAATCAGAAAGAACTATGAATTTAGTTAAATAAATATGACATATGTGTTTTAATTCTAAATGATTCTTAATAATTTATAAAATAAAATAAAAAATATAAATATTATAATATAATATAATAATATAAATATGAAAATATTTTGAAATCAAATAAAAATATAATAAGAATATAATTAATTTCTAAATATTTATTTTAAAGACATTGAAAGAATAAATTGGCGATAGTATAAAGTAAATTAAATAAATATATAAAACAGAGTTGATAATAAAGTAATAAAAAATATCAAGAATTTATAAAATATAAAAAATAAATCTTAAAATATTTAAAATTGAAAGTAATATACTTAATTAAAGTTATATTATAAAAACTTATCTCCTTAGTCTATAAAATAAAATATATAAATATTGTAAAGATATATAAAATACTACAAAAATGAACAAATAATTACCAAATAAATGATGAATCGTATTACAAATTTAATCGAGGGCCTTTGTATTCTATTTTATTATAGTTAATATTTTTGTAATTAGCCCGGTAATTGACTCGTGATAGCCACTGAGTAATCGAGTTAACCATCAAGTCATCGAGTCAGTTGATGAACCCGATAAATAAATTAGAAATATATATATATATATATATATATATATATATGTGTGTGTGTGTGTGTGTGTGTGTGTGTGTTAATACGAAAGTAATTATAAAACCAAGAGGAATAAATCATTTATGTGTGGATTTTTAATATTAAATACTGAAATTCGTAGTTATTAGTCACAAACTATTAATATAAAAATGTTCATAAATAATTATTAGTTAAGAAATTTAAAATGATATATTGAATTCTTTATATTATGCGATTATATAATCGTTATTTTGTTCTGTCCACGTACAATTTTGATTTCAGATTTTAGTTAAATAATTGTATAAAGTTATTTTGACACGTTCTAGGTCATCCGGGTTTTAGCCGAGTCACATATAGAAAACTTAAATATATGACTCTATTAGGTTTGTCCTCGTATCGCCTGGTATGGTCAAAAATAAAATTATGAAAGAAAAGACAAGTTTTTGTTACCGATTATAATTTTCTTTTGTTTTTCTTCGTTGCAACAGTTTTCTAGTTGTACTTATATTGTCTTTTTCTTATTTAACAAACTTATTAAATAATCTTTTAAAATCAAATTATAAATTCTTATATTTTTCTTATTCATTTTTTTTTCAATTTTTTTTATATTTAGTTAATAACTTTCTATACTTTAATGGTAATCTTTTCTTGTAGCTACGAATTCATATTTAATTTTATAATATTAGTGACCTTTTGTTTTGTTTTCTATTTTTTCATATTTATAAATAAACATTGCAATTTAATTATAAGTTCTTATATTTTATTTATAGAAAAAAAAAATAAATTTATTTGATATCATTTGACATGTTTATATTTTAATTTTACTTTTTTAGGCTTTGCAGCTTTATAAACTAAGTATTTAGATTTATTTGTAGATTATATATTTTATATTTATATTTTATTTTTCATATTTCTTATATATATATGATATTTTTGTAATTGATATTATTATTTTTTAATTTTATTTTATATTTTTCTCGATTTTTTTTTTATTTTTAGATTTATTTATAATTTTATAGAATCTAATTATGAAATTTTTAAGTTAATTTAACTTATTTTGTGAATTTTCTCTTTAATTTTATTCGATTATTGAATTTCAATTTTGTTTCATATTTATTAAATAAATATTTATAATTTAATTATAAGTTCTTACATTTTTATCTATATGATTTTATTGATATTTTCAATTTTATTTTACAGCATTTGAAATTATTTATGTTTTATATTTGCTTTTTTGGATTTTTCAAATTTATTGATTAATTATTTACATTTATTATATATTTACTTTTAATTTTTTTTATATTATTATTATTATTTTTCTCTAATTTTATATATAACTATAGATATTTTTTCTATATATTTAATATTTTCTCTATATAAATCATAATTCTCAAAAAAATATTTACATAAATAATTATATAAATAATAAATATGGATTACTATAAATAGTAAGCAAAATGAGTGGGAAAATATAAAAATATATTTAGAAATATGCTAGCCTTTATATATATATAGAGATATATAGATATAGATAACCTCACGATATCATAAAAAATATAAATCATCATAATATATTTAGCGGTAGTTATATAGAGGTGATTTGAACAATCATTGTAGATGATTATTCAATTCAACCAGCCACACCAAAACAGTTCATTTTTACACTAAATATTGATCCATAATTCAACACAAAATCATTTATATTCAACTCAACTATTTCGGGTAGTTTAACATGTATATTTATATATATCCAACGATTTCTAAATCTCATTCCACATTATCAACAAATAGTGATAACAAAACGATGGCGGCTAAGTTTGCTCTCATCACATAAATTATCCAAGTTATTAAGATTTTTCTATGGAAAGTGTACATTGATTTATACTAATTCCATATTACTATATTACTTTATAATCGATTATAATTATCAATTTACATATGAAATTAAGGCATATGAAATCAATGCTTATGAAATCAATTACTTTAAATCTTGTATATATAATAATAATCACTTACCATATGACAAAATACATCATATTATTAGCGTACTTACCATAAATATGTAAATTAATTCATACACGTTACAATATATAATTATCAAATTATTTCCTTGATTTGTATATATCTTATATTTCTTTATAATAATTTCCATATTTTATATTGATTTATAATAATTTCCATATTTCCATACATTGATTTATAATGATTTACATATTTATTAAATTACTGTAATGATCTGCTTTCGAAAGAAATCGAATAATTTCTTGAAAATCCTACAAGATTCGTTATTTTTCTCTGATAGATGGTCATAATTTCCATTGGGTTCGAATCCTACTAAGAGGTCCACCAGATATCAGAAATTGTTGAAGAAACAACAAGATCATTACGTAACTAGTTAATATATTCAAGATAATTACGTATTTATAAAATACTTTATAATTATCAATTTACATATAAAATTAATGCATATGAAATAAATTACTTTACATCCTATAATTTAATTATATAGAACCGTTTCTATTTATAAATAGACATTACCACTTTGACATATTTATTGTGTGTTAATCTAATAATATAGAATATATTTATGTGTATGTACTATCATAAATCCTAAATATTCGTCTAATTACTATAATATAAAGAAAGCAGGTATTATGTGAAAGAAGAAATCTTATATTTTATTATATAAAAATATTTAAAATCCTTGTATATATATATATATATATTTATATGTATGTATTCCATAGTTTATTTCAGAAAACTTAGCAGATCACTTCTTAATTTCTATAACTTTGGCTTTAATTATTTAAAAAATAACAAATAAATTGCTAATGTATTGATTTATAGTGTATATTCCATAATACTTTAGGAGAGACATATTTCCAATTATAAAAAATAATGTCTATTATTAACAAAAAATTATAAAATATTAAGACACTGTTAGCAATTGAGGAATTTCGATTAAAAAATTTGTTATGTCCAATAATATGATATTTGAGCATATCTATCATGTATTGATTATTTTGTAAATTATTATTTTTGAAAGTTTATTATGAAAAACATGTTACATCCAAAAATACTTTCTTATGTATTAGATGTCATAAAGCGGTGTTGTGTAATTCATAATTTTTTGTTATTAAATTTTATCATTTGATGAAATTAATATATATATATACCCCGTGTTCACAAGCAAACCAATAAATTTCATGACGTATATTGGAATCTCCTAATATAGCAATTCGGTATATTATGTCTATAGATAAAAATCAAAGTAATTATCTCTTACGTATTTAAAAATGCTATCAAGGATGACAACACTACACATAGGTATAAAAAGTTATCGTAGTTAAATAAATATTCATAATATTTAATATTTGTGTATGATACAATGTTCATTAAATACATATTACATTTGTATCTAATTAATAATTAAATAAATATTTTTATCTATTTATTCTTTTTATATTGCTTCACAAAATGAGTTAAAATATTTATCTTTAATTAGTTAACATGGATGTGGTTTATGTAATTATTAATTTACTTTCAACAAATATTCAATTGATCCATTTTTGTTAAATATGTTCTTGAGAAGATAAGAAAATTGGTAACAATAACGAAGATGATGGGAGAGTGAAGAAGACGTGAAGAGGCTGTCGTACCATTTTAAACTGCTTACAATGATCTAATATGGTGAACAATACAACATGATATATTGATTAAATTGATATACTGGTGATTTGATTTCTAAAATCATATGTTTGAAGTGTTTGTTATATGTGAGTATTTTTGTATTGTTTGGTCTAAGATTGCGAACCAATATTGAGATTTGAATCCCAATCATCGTTTGTTATGCGACTATAATTTTCAATTCACAATCAATAATTTTTTACGCCTAACCCCATACTTATCTATTTTATCACATAATAATTATATTAAATAAATTAAATATTACTAAATATAATATAATACACTATCATCCACTTTTCATACATGATTTGACATTAAAAAAACACATTATAATCCACTTTCCAGACATGATTTGATATTTACAATAAAAAGTAAAGGATTTTGAATCTTATAACAAACAAAAATTCTTACTATTTACATAATTTTGAATACTCAAGATTCTGAATACTAGAATTCAAAATTCCAACGAATCCCAAACAACCTCTTGGGTGGATTGTATAAATTATTTTTATTTTATTTCATTTTATTATGTTGCAATATACGATCGATTGTAAATGAGCGAAAGGTGTTAACATAATAAAATCTATGATTTACAAATTTAATTTTCATGTGTGTATATTACTAGTATGCATGATTATATATATATTTTTTATTTTAGGACCGTAATGATATATTTGAAGTAATACTAAAACTTGATTTGAATGAAAAGTGTTTAAAAGAAGTTTTTGGGATTGGTGTAAAAGAAATTGGTAATAAAGTGAAGGTGATTATGAGAAGAGGTCGTAGAGAAATTTGATATTTTATACATCTTATATTTATATAAAATATTTTTTTCTATTATATTAATAATTTACTTTTCAAATTTAATAATTTTTTGATAAATTTTTCATTTTTATGCCCTTGGCTGATATGCCTACATAAACACGAGTATTCAAACTAGTTATGGTTATAATAGCGTAGGGCAAAAATTAGACTAATAATAATAATAATAAAAAAAACTCAACCAAAAAAATAAAGAAAAAAACAAACAAAAGAAAACCGAGAGAAACTAGGGAGTTAAGATAGAAAAATAATCGACCATGATCAATTGCAATCATGTGGGAATCAATTATATCGACTTACATATGAAATTAATAGAAAAAAAGGGAAAATACCCGAATCACCATCCGTTTAATTGTACTTTCCATTTCCAGTTAATTTTTACAAACAACCGACCGGTGTTGAAGCAACCGGTTCTATCCAGTTATCACCGGTTTACTTTTTGACGGTTTGATCTCATTGTCCAGTTTACTGGATTAGGACCGGACCATATTCCGGTTCGTAGCTGAACCGGTTGGTCCTGCCCGCTATTTAAATAATTGATATATTATACGGAAAAGGACAAGCCTAACCGCCGATGCGAAACCGATTCTCCTTTTCCATGACCATACTTATCTGATTACCATTAAAAAAAAAAATAAAAATCTCATAATCCACGTTTTCTTTTTATTCTTTTTGCGCGAACCATTTGGGAATATTATCCAAATTCAATACAGTTTCCCATAAAACGGAATTGAAATCTCAATCCAATTCAGTTCTTACTTTCTTACTTTGTGTTTGTCAAATTTGTGAATTTCTTTGTTGTTGTTTTCCCGATGGCTGCGAGTGCCAACCCGTCACCAGGGGGTCATAGCAACGCCAGCAACGGCAATAATAATGGCGGGAAGAGTAACGGCGGCGGTAAAGCGAATGCGAATAGCGCCGGCGGCGCATCAGCCACGGAGAATTCGGTGGCGGGCCCCACCCAGGCGGCTCTCCGCCACAACCCGGGCCTGTCGCTTGATTGGACTCTCGAGGAGCAGTCCGTACTCGAGGATTTGCTGGCAAAGTCAGCTCCTGGTTCTTTCTTTTCGATTCTTTTTTATTTTCGCTTCGAATCCTATTTCGTTTTTTTTTTCTTTCTGAATTCTGCATATTTGATTTTCGTGGGTTTCTCGTGTATCCTGCGTGTACAAGTGTTTTAGGTGTGTGTGATTATTGTTTATGGAATTTTCTGTGGATTCTTGATAGTTTTATTTCTCATTTATTGTTGAGAATGTGCATTTTAGGTGCTTTTGTTTTAATTGTATTCTTTCGTTGCTGTTGAATGTTTTGGACCATGAATTGTATTGTTTTGATCTTATGACCTCGAAGACTGGGTATCTGAAGAAACTATAAGATGACATTACATATATCTTTGCCGAATTATGAAGTTTTATTAAATTTTGGAACATTGTATTGTTTGAGTGGACTTGAATCTCATAGATGTGGAATTTTTATTTATTTATTATTCGTTTGGGGTGTTCTTGTTTCGATGTCTAACCAATTTTGGAGCTTGTGTGTCTTGGTTGAATCAATCATGATGTTTTCTAATGTTTAGTTGTTGATTTTCTTTTAATTATTATTACTATTATTATTATTGTTTTAATTAGTATATTTATGTGAAAGCAGTTCTCACTGAATTAAGTTGTACATTTTTAATTGGAAAATGACCAAACCACTGGAGGCTCAAATGGAAACTGATGGTTTAGAAAGTTCATTAAAGTCTGATTCGACGATCGGCTACTATATTTAAAAAGTGACAAGTCCTTGGAAAGTTATATATTCGAGCTCGACTCTTATCGAGAAATTGGCTTGACTAAACAAACTTAAACACAATTCAAGTTGGATGAAAATCTTAGGTGACACTCTGATTACGTACTTGTTCAAGCTGTAAAGTTTAGCACGAATGCACCAGTCAAAGAGTCATTTTTCTTTCTTCTTTTTGTCTGGAGATTTGTAATCATTTATTACACCCAATTTTAAACTTCAAGCTGAAATGCTAAAACTCAAACTGATGGGACTTGAACCAATGACTTCTTAGTCTACTCTCAGCCTCACCATTTTGGCAAAATCACATTGACCCCTTTTTTCCATTTGACCTTATAAGTTATAAGCAATGAATTGACATTGCCAGATTTATTGCAAATATTTAATGAAGATCCTTTAACGTTCATACTGAATTGACGTTGGAATATTTACTGCAAATCTTTATGAAGTTCCAGCCATGTGCTGGCATGTGTTGGTTTTCTGCGTATCTTATGCATAATTGGTTGACCCTGTTTGCAGATATGCCTCAGATTCGAACATTGTTCGTTATGCTAAAATTGCTCAGGCATTAAGAGATAAGACAGCTCGAGATGTTGCATTACGCTGCAGATGGATGAGTGTGAGCTTTCCTTTTCTGTCATTCACCCCCCCACCCCCTTCCTTTTTTTTATTTTTATTTTTTTGCAATGATATTTTCTAGTATAAGCTCATTGACATTGAGATATGTGTGTAGCAAAGAATGCAGGATATAATCTCCAATTTGATCTCAAATTTCATTAATTAATAATTAAATAGGACATTATGGTTAGGCTTGAGACTCAATGATTGAAACTCTACTCTTGAAGGCTAATTATTGTTAAGCTAAGCCCTCTACTTCAGATTGAACTTAACAGAGCTGGCAGGAGGGAGGGAATCAAATAAAGGCCATGTTGGATATCAGTGAATAAGATGTAAAACTGAGTAGGGAGCCATTTATATAGTATATTTTATTTATTTATTTATTATTATTATTATTATTATTTTTGATGTCATACAAAAGAGTATGTGATGTGATTTATATGATATAAACAATTCAGTAATTCCAATAAAAATCCTCTTTATTCCTCCCATAAACGATCAAGGTGGAGGTCTTCCAAAAGAATAAAGTAAACGTCCTGTATATCTTTGTCAGCATTTTGTAATGTTTAAATATATCGATGGGATGCAGTTGGTTTAGGAAGGAAAACATTGTTTTATCTTGGAGAATTCAGATATACAGTCCTGAAAGGAAAGACCTCTCACAAACTTTTGAGGACTATGTCCGGTAAAGTTTCTCTTATTAAGTTTAGTGCCCAAGAAAGCAGTACTCCCTCCGTCCTACTCTATCTGTCGTGACTGACCATTTCACTGAGATTAAGAAAGATGATTGGTATTATAATTATAGGTATTAAATGACCATAATATCCTTTTGTTTAGAAGAACTAAAAGTGTGAAATAATAAAATGAGGGGTAAAATTAGTAAAGTAACATTTAATTCTTATTGGGGAAGTGAAAAAGTAACATTAATTCTCTCTTGAAAATGTAATTGTGACAGATAGAATGGGACAAAAAAAAATTCCAAAATGCGACAGATAGAACAGGACGGAGGGAGTAATTGGTTTTGGTCTGAGTATATAACTGACTTAGCTGATCTAGTTTACACTCTTTAAGTAGACGAGTTCTTTTTACTACTGTGAGTGATACATGAGATTGGTGGAAAATAAAAAAGGAGATAAAGTTGCTTTGGACAAGTAACTCCACCGTTCCATTTCATCGTAATGTGCGATAATGGTTGACAGGAACAAAAGTGGAACTAACAGGAAATAGTTTAATTTTCTGCTAATTCTGGCAGTCCTGATTGGGTGGTTTATTGTTTTGCAGAAAAAGGAGAGCGGAAAGAGAAGGAAAGATGATAACTCAAGGAAAAGTAAAGACAAAAAGGTACTTAAGCTATTTCATGTTGTAATTTTCCGCCTCTGTTCTGGTTAATTCTCAAGAAATGAGCCTCTCTTTTATATATCTTCTATCTACCTTTATCTTGCAATATTAGAGACGTTGGCGTTTTTTCATGTCATTGGGTCATTACCTGCTAAGCCCTTACGCTATGCAATTATGATCTACAGTTGATAAAGAGTGTTGCGATATATTGATGCTTGTCACCAAGACATGTAGTCTATTGCTTCCAATTTGACTATATACTTCTTATTGATGTGGGTGCAGCTCAATTTGAAGTCATGCACTTCTGATTTCACTCATTTCTAATTGTTTCCAATATTTTCCAAATATTTATTTTTTGTACTGATGTAATCTGATGGTCACTTCCGGTTCGTGTTAAACTTATCATGCAATTATCATCCTCGATAGGGCACATCTGTTTTGAATTGGACTGCTGAAACAAATTCCAAATTACTAAAAACGGTTGTAGTTTCAAAATAGATGTGTAATGGATGATTAATGCAAGATTGCAAGGCAAGGTACAACTGAGGACTGCATGACTTTGATGACAAGAAGGGATGTTTCTGGGTCTCTTTCTGTCCCTTTGCTTTGCCGTAGCTTGATGTAAAATTAATGTGTTTACTTAATTTATCAACCTGTAATACTTTCTTAAAAATGAATGGGCAGAAGAATCCTTCAGGATAGTAAGAGCTCTAGGCAACTTGCTATTATTCATTGTCTGGCAATTTGGTTTTGTACATGCTTTGAAGCAAAGTGAAACTCAAATCAATTTTTATAATTTTTTTTGTGGCTTTTGCCTCTGTTGAACTCAGGTCAGTTAATAACTCTGACTGAATAATATCGACGTTCCCTTGGTAATGTCAGGAAAAAGTTACAGATTCGTTGCCAAGATCTTCTCAAGTTGCAAATCGCTCCAATGGTCCACCCTATGCTCAGTCAATGATGTCAATGGATAGTGATGATGGAATCTCATTCGAAGGTCGGTCCACACTCTCATCTTCACTTACTCATCTCGTTTCTCTTTTTTTCTTTTGTTTTCCTTTTTAAATTTTCTGAAGTTTTGGAGTCACCTGCTATACCCCCTCTCCTCATTATCTGGTTTTGCTGTTAGATTCTCCTTCTCAAATTTACATAGTGACTTTCATTTCCATGCTATCTTGAAATTCACTTACACACACACACATATAAATTAAACATTTGACTGGAATATATTTTGTTTACCTTAGAAAGTCACGCAGCTATGTCTAGCTTGCAATTGAAAAGGCATGTCAAGAATTTGTTCTATATGTCATTGATTCTTGTGGTCCTTGTTCTATTTATTGTGGATACGTCTTTCTTTATGTATTGAGCAATTTAATGGATTTCAGCTATTGGTGGAGCTGCTGGACAGCTTCTCGAGCAAAATGCTCAGGCCTTGGATCAAATTTCTGCCAACTTTTCTGCTTGCAAGGTACTTTGCAGCTTCAATATTGTAACTTCCCAATTTTTCTATGAGTAGCTCAACCCGTAAGTTTATTAATGATATTCATATGATGAGAATATATGCTTATCAATTAATTTTCTACTTATTCATGACCAGATCAACAGTATGGAAATGGAGTCAATTGACTTAATTGAATAACATATTTTTATAATTAAAATCATTGTAAAAACACAGCGTAGGGCCTATCAATTTCTGATTTTTAACCCTGTTTCATTATATCCGTCATCTTGCTTGCTGTTTTAATGGATCAGCTCTGTTGAGAACACAGTACAGAGCTTTTTCCCTAACAACGAATGATTTAAATGACACTATATTTTATTGTGTGACGTGCAGATTCACGAGAACCTCAATCTCTTTTGTCAAGCTCGGAGTAATATCCTTTCGATCTTAAATGAGTACGCCGTGGACATTCTTACACTTAATGTTGTTTTGATTTTGCTATGCATTTCTTTTGAAGCACGGAGAACCATTTGTGTGAAATTGCTGAATCCATAGAGTTCCTTAGCTTGGTTACCAAGCCTCATCTGATAACCTATACTTTTGGTTATTCCTCGACTGTGAAGATTTACCTTCTATAAATGGTCATCTGTGCAATTTATCTTGAAAATCTTGTCAGCTGTCAGTTAGTGCTGTTTTTTCCAAAAACACTCCCCTAAATGTTGGTCCATCAGCATCCTCGGTTTACTGCCCACCAAGCAAGCCCACTAGTAAAAAAAAAAAAAATTTAAATTAAAATATTTATGGCCTCTTACAAGTTAAAAAAAAAGTGCAAAGAAACATAGTATAAATACACTTTAAATGTTTGTGTCGAGTCTTACACATACGTCGAACAAGTAAAAGGTTTGAGCTTGAAATTATTTTTATCACGTATTTGAATTTCTTCAGCCGCGTCTTCAAGAATAAGTGGAACAAGGGTTTGAGTTTGGAATTCTTTTTATCATATATTTGAATTTGACATTTCGAGACTTGAATGTGCAAGAATGATACTGTTGTAATTTCCCCCACTTCCTTTTACATTTGTCCTCTGAATAACAAGAAGAGTACATGGTTAATTGGTAGATCTTTTTATAACTCCTTCATACTCTAGTCTCTAAGTGTTACAAATGATCCTTGTTGGGAAATGAATGATCATGATAGCCTCTGCGTTTTTAGGTAGAAATCTACCAACGTGGAACTTGGTTTTACTCGCAGAGACTTGCCTTTGCTTACAGTGGCATAGCGAGCATGATAAAGTGGGATGGGCCGATGGGAATCTTTTATTTATTTTTTTAAATCATGTAAACTCACTATATTTTTTCCTTTGTTTGGATGAAGAAGGGGTGAGTCCGGCCCGGGCCCGGACCCAATTTCCGCCAGTGTTTGCTTATGTCTGGTCCAGCTATATAGATCATCTTTCCCTTTTTTTTTAAAAGTTTATCCATAGTAAATATCGAGTTTCTGACCACTGAGATTCAATCAATTCTGAGTGTCATATAATACACCTTTAGCTCAAACCCCTCATTAGATCACTTCAACATTCCTAAATGTTGAGTTGCTGTAATGTGCACGTAACTGCATGTGTTTGGCATACGCATTGAATAAGAATAAGAATCAATATTTCGATTGATTCATACATCCTAATATACAAACTCGTGTTGCAGCGCAAGTGACATGCCAGAAATAATGAAGCAGATGCCGCCTCTGCCTGTGAAGTTGAACGACGATCTTGCCAACTCTGTCCTTTCTCGAACATTCCTGCCAAAGAGACCTTGAGATCCTCGTTTTGTTTTCCCGTTCATAATGATGATGGTGATTCTGGCTCTCCGTCGAGTGGGGCCTCCTGTTAAATCCACGGCAAATAATAAATTGGCTAGTCAGCTCAAATTCAATCAGGATTTGTTTTTCGGCTTTTGCGTTTCTTTCAGTTTTTTTTTTTTTTTTTGGTTTAGGAGATAGCTTGTGTAGCATGCATAGCTGTGGACAGATGTGGTCAGTACTCAGTAGTGCATCTCATTTTTAGTGCTGTAAATAAAGTGTAGGGGAATATTCTGTTATTTAATACAAGGGGCATTTCTCATTCTCACATCCTATGAAACGCAAATATCGGATATCTTTTCATTTTAAATTGATTTAACTTTTTTTTTTTTTTTTTTTGGAGTGAGTAATGATCCATTTCTTATTTTCGTTTGAAATAAGAAAGTGTGACTGGATATATAGCATGCAAATATTGCGTTAAAAGTTACATAGAAAAATAATGAGAAATTATTGGTAAATGTAATTGCAAATACTTGGTGATGAGGAACTTTTTCGTCTCATGGATCTTGTGAATCAATCTCGTAAGAGACACTCATTTTGAGGTAAACACTTGTGTGATGTCATCTTTAAGCAATTTATTTGTCTAAACATTCCCATAAACTTTTCTATCTCTTTCCTTCCCATATAGGAATTAGGAATAGCAAAGCATCTTATTATTTGTTCGCTAAGAAAGAAGAGAAGCAAATATAACCTTGGTACCTGAGTTAAATATATCTAGTGAAATAGTGTATGAAATAACGATTTGTTTGATATCCTAGTAATAGCGCTTGTAATTTACAATTAATAATGAGTATAACACCTGATGTTTCTTGCATACAGTGTTTGTTAGAAATAAATCATTAGATTGTTCGTTTAGTTAGTTGTAAAAGTATTTTTATATTGTTATTAAATGTTTTCTTACTTGAAAAGTCTTGTCAAAGTTACGGTACATAGTGCAAAAGTGCTAATAATATTAAATTTTAATGAATTTTTGATTTAAATCAATAACACTTGTGCATGCATTAAGTGATTAATGAACTTAAAATATTTATAACTAAAAACTGTCAATAATAAAAACTTAGGTGGTTGAATTATGCAAAGATGAAAACTTGTAGAACATAATTTTTACTTTACATGATGAAAAAATTGGAAACCATTCGAAGTGGACTTTTTAGTAAACTTCATTATAAAAATATTTATGTTTGATATTCATTATCGACTAATGAAAATATAATTTATTCTATGGTTCATTTTGGATAATTACATATTTATAACTTTTAAATTTTATTTTTACCAATTTTAAAAAGTGAGCATTCAAATGTACTTTTACAAAACATTATAGAATACATAAAAACACTTTTTGAAAAAGCCCATGTTAAAAAATTAATTTCATGAATGAACTTTTAATTCAAAAGTGCCCCAAAATAAGCACTAAAAAATCATTCCATTTGACCTATAGGACTAAAATTGTTACAGATATTCTTTAAAAGATCATATATGTATGTAACTCCCTTTTTCTCAGGGCCCCAAAATTACAATTAACCCATACCCTTCCTCTCATTTTCGCTTTCTTTTCAAAATTATGAATTTTCATTTTTCCTCACCCTTCCATCACTCAAAATGAAAATAAATAAAAATCTGAATTTTTTTACAAATCAGTTAAAGGGCTCCTGCTTTAAGCAGCGCCACTGTGTTTTAACTTCTCTGGTGTACAAAGCCAAAAACCCTTACTCCTCTATACCAAACTCAAACTGGGTTCACTCTTAATTGTAACGCCCCTTGAGAAAATAAAAGAAAAAATCGCTGCAAAAATACCTTTTTTTTTTTTCTCTGTACAAGAAGCTCAATTTTTTTTTTTTTTTTGTGGGTTCGATTTTCTGGCTGGTGAGAAAGAGGTAAAGAAATGGCGGAGGTGGAGCCGCAGCTGACGCCGGAGGAGGAGAAGCAAACCATTAGAGACATTGCTGTTGCCGCTGAAGCCCAGACCAAAGTCGGCGATACTTTCTATTTAATCAACCAGAGGTAAATTTATTTTTTTCAAGCTTTTTTTGGATCATAAGTGCTATAGATCTATTTCGGAAACTTGAGTGTATGTTATTTTTTAATTTGGTGTTTTAAACTATGCTGAGTTGTGTCCCAGAGAGGGTTAGGGTTTAAGTGTGGAGAGCTCTTTGGAGACTTGGGCAAGTTTAAAAAAATAAATAAATTATTAATTGGCTTTTCATTTATGTTCCATAAGGCTAAATGCCGAACTGTGACATTTGATTCCAAATATATGTTGCTAAGTTATGCTTCTCAGTGTGAAAGTTCCCCCTTCCTCAATTTCCATTGTGTCTGGCTTAAGATTTTAGTTTATGCATTTCTTATTTTTTCATAATTAGGAAAGTCGTTACATATAAAATTCATCGAAAACTCCAAATCCACTTGTATAGACACTTTCCACATAGTTGGATCAAAGGGAGTATATGTTTTAAGTTATTAGGCATTTCACATCCTAGTCAAAATTATTTGGGTGTTTGGTCCTATAATAGTACAACGGCAGTGTCCTTTGGAAATGGATGACCCATTAGTTTACAAGAGTGAAATGGAATTTGAATGGGTTCCTTCAATAATTGTCTTTGCATTATCCATTATCCGATCATATATTTTCATCTACAAGGGCTGATGCTTTTGGCAAGAAAGAAAACAAGCCAGGCTCATCAAGATATACTAGTCGAGGCATGAAAAGTATTGAATGTGTAGTATAAACGACCTGTTAATGTTATTGACTTAGATGTACTTTTTGTCAAAAATCACCTGGCACTATAACGTGTTAAGGTTCCCAGTGATGCCAATGTATATGGAGGGTTCTTTCATAATTTCAGTTATTTAAACAATAAAGAGAATAGTATTTCTGGTACTAACCGAGTCTGCATAAATTTGTTCAGAATAATTTAAATAAAATAAAACAAAAGAAATGAAAGTGTCTGCAAGCTTGGAGTGTTAGCAAGAACATGAATTTGACATATATCCATAAAGTCTACGAGGGACCGAATAAAGTAGGATTCCATGTAATGACCAAGTAATATGATATAATGTAAATGATGTATCTTAAAAACTCTACTTGCATTTGATCGGTCCCTAACAGGCGAACCTACTCTAAGCCCATTTTCATAATTCATGGAGGGTGACCGGGAGGGCATGTTGCCCTCTTTTTTGATTTATGTCAAAAAGTCCAAGGGAGAAACCCCCGAAAAGAATAGGCCCACTGCCATTCCTCAATACTCGGACATTCTCGTATTTCTTGTGAAGCTGCAACTTCTATATGATCATTGCAAATACTCGTGTCAATATCTTCTTTAATGTTGGCTGCTCACTTGTTCCTTCCGGCATACGAGGTTTTAATTACTAATGTTTTATCTGATCTACTAATTTTTTGCAATTTGGTGACATTGAATTATGTTTACCGGCAGATGGTGGCAAGATTGGCTCGAGTATGTAAATCAAAATCAAACCAGCAATGCGAATGATGTATCTTCTTCTGAGCATCATTCAGTCAGCTTAACTGCGTTGAAGATACCGTCTTACATTGACAATTCTGACTTAATAGATGAATCAGTACCTGAGGATTCTACTATGGGTACTGAACTTCATGATACCTTAGTTGAAGGCACCGATTATATATTGTTGCCGCAGGAAGTCTGGAATCAGTTATATTCATGGTGAGTGAGAAGTAATTTTCTTGCTCTTGGGTGGATAATTGTTGTTCTGATTTTTTCTTGTTTGTGCATAAATATACCCACCGATCTTTCACAAGAGTTAGGTTGTTTTATGACTATAAGAGTGGAACCAGACACTCGACAGAGGCTCATTGAGCAGTGAGCACGCGGTCACGAACTTTAGATTATAAAAAGTGTGTTTATACATATTTTATGTGTACTTTGATTTATGTTAGGCTTGCCCTTAGAGTAACTCTTCTAAAGTTCCAGCTGAATGCCTTTGGCATATTAGAGTGAAGGGATGTCCCAAGAAATCTCTTTTTACACATGAGGAATAGCTGATTTTGTGTAGAAATGGAGAATGAGTAGGAATGGGAAATGTTAAGAAATATATCCTACCAACTCAAGACTGATTGCTGGTTATTAGCTTCTTCTTGAGTGTTAGCTGCAGATTGTGAGAGGAACCATTCAATGATGCTGAGACTTCGGGGTTGGGTTGCATTCAGTTTATTTTCCCACAAATTATAATTATTTTTAACAAAGAAGCCTCAGTAAAACATTGATTGTACTGGCTCAATTGTCCTTTTGCATTGTAATGCTAAGTGATCTCAAATTATAAATCCTCCCATGCTGAAGTTCACTTGCATGAAATGATTTTGATAAATGTTCCTGTTTTTGGAAGTTTTACCTGCTCAGTTTATTCTATCTACTGGCTACCTCTGATCAGCGTTACCCCCTTGCAATCTTCCTATAAGGTTTAAGCTCAGTTAGTCCCAATACTGTTTTCTGCTGAAACTAAAATAGAGCACTCTTCAGAAATCAAATGTCCTTTTGCATTGTAATGCTAAGTGATCTCAAATTATAAATCCTCCCATGCTGAAGTTCACTTGCCATGAAATGATTTTGATAAATGTTCCTGTTTTTGGAAGTTTTACCTGCTCAGTTTATTCTATCTACTTGCTACCTCTGATCAGCGTTACCCCCTTGCAATCTTCCTATAAAGTTTAAGCTCAGTTAGTCCACTACTGTTTCTGCTGAAACTAAAATAGAGCACTCTTCAGAAATCAATTCTAGGAATTCAGAA
>BMAC01000541.1:445674-471203 GCA_014905375.1 Phtheirospermum japonicum | reverse complement strand
TTCTGAATTCCTAGAATTGATTTCTGAAGAGTGCTCTATTTTAGTTTCAGCAGAAACAGTAGTGGACTAACTGAGCTTAAACTTTATAGGAAGATTGCAAGGGGGTAACGCTGATCAGAGGTAGCAAGTAGATAGAATAAACTGAGCAGGTAAAACTTCCAAAAACAGGAACATTTATCAAAATCATTTCATGGCAAGTGAACTTCAGCATGGGAGGATTTATAATTTGAGATCACTTAGCATTACAATGCAAAAGGACATTTGATTTCTGAAGAGTGCTCTATTTTAGTTTCAGCAGAAAACAGTATTGGGACTAACTGAGCTTAAACCTTATAGGAAGATTGCAAGGGGGTAACGCTGATCAGAGGTAGCCAGTAGATAGAATAAACTGAGCAGGTAAAACTTCCAAAATTCTGAATTCCTAGAATTGATTTCTGAAGAGTGCTCTATTTTAGTTTCAGCCAGAAACAGTAGTGGACTAACTGAGCTTAAACTTTATAGGAAGATTGCAAGGGGGTAACGCTGATCAGAGGTAGCAAGTAGATAGAATAAACTGAGCAGGTAAAACTTCCAAAACAGGAAACATTTATCAAAATCATTTCATGGCAAGTGAACTTCAGCATGGGAGGATTTATAATTTGAGATCACTTAGCATTACAATGCAAAAGGACATTTGATTTCTGAAGAGTGCTCTATTTTAGTTTCAGCAGAAAACAGTATTGGGACTAACTGAGCTTAAACCTTATAGGAAGATTGCAAGGGGGTAACGCTGATCAGAGGTAGCCAGTAGATAGAATAAACTGAGCAGGTAAAACTTCCAAAATTATGTCACTCTAGAGCAAGATACTTGCATGATTTCGCACCAGATTGTGTTCAAGCAGAAGTTGAATAATTATTATCTTTTGCATGCTGATGAACACACACACACACAACCACTATGATCTGCTGCACTTATTGAGCGCAAAAATATAATTATGTTTTCATATCTTGGTAGCAAGTTATAGTTTTTTATCAGGAAATGAATTGAGAAGGAATTAATGTTAGTTGCTGAAACGTAGGTATGGAGGTGGTCCTATGCTGGCCCGAAGAGTAATCAACACCGGTCTTTCACAGACAGAATTGTCGGTAGAAGTTTATCCTCTACGACTTCAGTTGCATTTGATGCCCAAAGGGGATCGTACTGCGATAAGAATTAGCAAAAAGGTATTATATACGTGTTCTCTTCTACATCAAGGAATGGAACTTTTATCTAAAAACTGAATTTTATCTGTCAGGAAACAATTGGTGAACTCCACCGAAGAGCTTGTGATATATTTGATCTTACGCCAAAACAAGTAAGCAGATCTCCCTTGAAGATATTCTGTTGTGTGTGTGTTTTAATTCATTTTCATTTGTTACTTAAATTTATATTGTAATTTCTCAGGTATCAATTTGGGATTACTTCAGTCACCAAAAGCATGCATTGATGAACGACATGGAAAAGACACTTGATGATGCAAATATCCAAATGGATCAGGATGTGGGTAACTATATGTTCTGCTACCTTATGATTTGTTGAAGACTGCTATATCTCCTAAATAAATGTTTAGTTGTTTACATTGACAAGCTTTTATTTGAATCATAAGCTCAACTATCTTGTCACTTCCCATGTGAACATACACACAAAATTCTTGTTTTCATGGTATTAAACTCTTTTGTAATTGCTCTAAGTTAGATTCAAGATTCGAGAGTTCTCTGATTGAAGTTGCTTTCAGACTGTTTGTAGTTAGCTTAAAGTTATGGTAATAGAAGTGGATTACTATTTTTTCCCTTTTTCCATTTGATCCTCATTTGAGTCATGTAGGACGCCATCTTGAAAAGGAATTCAGATAATTGTATTTGTTAAATTGCTGTCTTAGCCGCATCCTTTTTGTGGGAGTGCTGGGTGCTCTCAGACTTCTGTAGCATTCTTGGTTATCTCAATGGTCCACGTGATGAATGACTTTAAACAAAGTAGAACATACATATTTGGCCCTTGAAAAATGACATAGTGTGCCTTGAAGCATTGGTAGTGTTTCCCTGGCAATTTGTTGACGCCTCATCAGGATACCAGACCTTATCTTTTTTAACTGCAAATTATGATAGTAAAATGTTTTAATAGAATATGAAAGGTTGAGAAGTGTCTTCTGTTTCACTATTGTTTAACCAATGTATTGTAGAATTATGAAGATCTCTTTTTTCAGGGCTCAAGTCTTTTCCTAATATTTTTCACCGCTTGTAAGGTGGACAGATCTAAATGATACTTGGTCCATTTTAGTTAGTTTGTCTGTTGTGTGTGGTTTAGTTGTGCTCCTCATTTTTAATGTCAATCACACTTTTTAAGTCATTTGTCACCTATCGATTCCATCTGCTTTCTTGCATGCTTTCATGTACTTTTTGCTGTTTAAATTCTGCTTCATTCAAATGCTGTTTTCCATCTGGTTTATTGAGTGGCGTAGAGGATTCATTTTCTCCTAGGCTACCTTTGTTACAAATCTTTATGGATTTGATGATGATCACGCTTGCCCTATATTTGTTGTTTGCTGATTTGGTAACTCTGCCTAGATGCTGGTGTTCTTTATATGTATTAAATGATGCTGAAGCATTCTGATGCTCCATATTTCTTTTGCACTGGCTGAAACAGATCTTGGTAGAGGTCATTTTCGGTAAGACAGGAGTTTTTATGAGTTCCAATCATGAGAATGGATCTGTGCAAAACGGGAGCCTAGCAACTGCACCTTCACCGTCTAGTTTCCCAACTTCTGGAGGTTTATCTGCAAACAAGTTTTCATCAAGAAATGGTAATTCGGAATCCCAGTTTCAGAACCTAAATGCGGAGAGGGCATATGGATCTGGTGGTGTCAGTACAAGGGGGTCTTCTTATGGTCTCACTGGACTGTTGAATCTTGGGAACACTTGTTTTATGAACAGTGCAATACAGTGCCTTGTTCATACACCAGAATTTGCTCAGTATTTTCGTGAAGATTACCATCAAGAAATAAATCGACAGAATCCTCTGGGCATGGTTGTAAGTTTCAAACGACCCGTGCTTGTAGAGCTGAACCTTTTATTTTTCTTTTCTTTCTCTTTTCTCTGCATCTCTCTTTCGTTCTTCTTTTTTCTTTTTTCCCGTAAAATAATCCAGGATAACTCTTTTGGGTTTCTAGGAGTGGATTTACAATTTATTAGTGATTTCTTCTGTTGGTTAATTTTTAGTTTGTTTTTGTTCCATGAAATTACATATAGCTCATGTACACAAATTTCTTTCAGAATAGATTTGATGTCAATTTTTTAAATTTTTTTTTCTGAATTTGAATATATTATGTAGGGTGAGCTTGCTTTAGCATTTGGTGATTTACTTAGAAAATTGTGGGCACCAGGGCGAGCTCCAGTTGCTCCCAGGCCATTTAAGAATAAGCTTGCTCGCTTCGCACCACAGTTCAGTGGTTGCAGTCAACACGATTCACAGGTTTGGTGTCTCACATATAACTTTCATGAATCCATGTTACTATTGATAGAAGAAAGTCAACAAGCATGTTTGGTGCCTTTCTGTACAGGAACTCCTTGCTTTCCTGTTAGATGGGCTTCACGAAGATCTGAATCGTGTCAAACACAGGCCATATATAAAATCTAGAGATGCAGATGGCAGACCTGATGAAGAAGTTGCGGATGAATATTGGGCAAATCACATTGCTCGTAATAATTCAATCATCGTGGATGTATGCCAAGTAAGTAATTCTGACCTTATTTGTAAAATTCAGTTACAGTACTTGGTTGAGTTGTGAATCCGTAATTTATACCATTGCATTGCTCTAGGAGTTGGAACTCACATTATATCCATTAGGATCATTTGAAACCACTGATTGGACAATATTGTTATAAGTGCTGACTGGTCATTCTTCAGATATGCAACTTAAAGTTTTTATTACGGAAGTTGATGTAAAGTTGACTTCTAAGGTAAGCAGGGAGACGTTGGTTTTGAGGTTTTGCACTCTGCAAAATTATTAGCTGAAAGCCTGAAACCACCAAAAATATATAATAAAGGGTAAAAAAAAAAAAGTAAGTTTCACCAGCAGTTAGAACCCAGCTTGTTGATAGAATAAAGTGTAGGTCAATGGTCTCTCACATGTTGGGATGGAGTTAAATGGTTGTTTTCTTTTTATACTGTTATTTAGAACATTTTGATAGTTGACTTCTAGATAACCATATTTAACAAAATTTGATGGCTTTCCGCCTTACAATTACATAAAACTCTTTCTAGCTTGATTCTATGTTTGCACTGTTACTGTGTTGCATAATTTCTACGGGACTTGCCTTTTAGGTTCTTAATATACTCATAATATAACTATTTTTTATTATCCTCATCATTTTGTGTCCCCTAAGAAATAAATTGGCTGTAGTCATGGTACAAGCTCCATGTTCTTGAGTTACAATTTTCACTCTGGTATTATTTTTGACACACCCTTTGCTGCTTAAGATCTGGCTTCAATGATAACTACATCATTAAGAAGACAATTCTAGGAACTTCATTTTCCGAAAAAAAGATTTGTCCAGTAATCACATGACTAAAATATTGACATTGATATATATGATCAAAATTGTTGTTTTAGGTTAAACTTTTTTATGAATGATTTGCCTTCCTTAATTCCACTGAGCTTTTAAGAACTGGAAATGGTTTTTCTTTTTGCTGTTGCTAGCTCTTTTAGAAAATCAAATACTTGGGGTTACCAGTTTCAGTATTGACTCTGTGTAGAAGATCAATTTTTTGAAATCAGGTCATAAACAAATTGTAAGACCACTGTAGCACACTCCTTTTCCCTTTGTTTCACTCTGAGTTTTTGGTCTCTTATGCTTACTATTGTTATAACTCGATATTTGCATTAAAAATTTTGTCGCATTTGTTTTGCAGGGTCAATATAAGTCAACTCTCGTCTGCCCAGTGTGTAATAAAGTTTCAGTTACGTTCGACCCATTCATGTACTTGTCCTTGCCACTTCAGCCTGCTACCTCTCGTAGCATGACTGTAACTGTTTTTACTTGTGATGGAAGTGCTCTGCCGGCAGCTTACACAGTAACTGTGCCAAAGCAGGGGCGTTGTAGGGATTTGAGCCAAGCACTCAGTAATGCTTGTTCTTTGCAACTCAATGAGAAGCTTCTGCTTGCAGAGGTTAGCAGAGTAAATTTGTTTGGTGGTCGCTGGTCGCATAAAATTTAGGGATAATTACAAATTTGAGGTTTAGCCTAATTACAAAAAACCAGTTATCTTTCCAAATTACAAAAACAAAACAAAACAAAACAAAACTCTAGGGTTCTTTGTAATTTGGAAAGATAATTGGGTCTTTATGTAATTAAACAATACCTTAGGGGTAAATTTTGTAATTACCCTAAAATCTATGTGCATGAGTTTGTATCTGAATATTTAAATCTGTGCTGTTTATAGATAAGAGGTCACTTGATTTATCGGTTCCTGGAGGATCCATTGATATCATTATCTTCCATAAAAGATGACGATCACCTTACTGCCTACAAGATCCCTAAAGTTCTGAAGAAAACAAAGTTCCTCCAGTTGATACACCGGCGGGAAGAACAGTATGTGTAACTTAATAAAAATACTCCAAGCTTAGAAATTCCATCCCTTAGTTCATTTTTTTTTATTTTTGGGTAATTACCAAAAAACCAAAGAAGTTTTAAAATTACAAAACTTCCCCGTTCTGTGTTAAAAGTTTAGGCAGTAACTATAATATTTTTACAATTGTATGAGGGGTGTTTGAAATGTTCTTGCTTATAAAGGGGTTAGTTTTTGTAATTACCTTCTTTTTTAAAGAAATCCTTATCATGTTGAATTCCATTTTAATAAGTCCTGCTCTTTTACTGTATAACACATAGGGGTACCGGAAATTCACAGAGCTCTATTGGTTGGAAGCCCTATGGTACACCTCTCGTTTCACCAATCTCCTGTGACGATACTATCACTAGAAGTGATATCCAGCAGATAGTTCATACTATGCTCTCACCAATGCTAAGAACAAAAAAATCGGGATCTATAGTCACTGCCAATGCATCAGTGTCAGCATCGGCTCAATCTCACACATCTTCTAACGTTGCCGATCCAAGAAAAGGAGATGGTGTCAGCTCTAAACTCCCATTGCAGCTGGTTGACGAAAATAACGCTTGCATCGATTTAACCGTTGGTGACGATATGGTGGTCAAGTTGTCTTCATCATCTATGTCGATTCTTGTATTTGTTGACTGGTCCCAGAAGCTTCTGGGAAGTTATGATACTACCCACATTGAGAATCTACCGGAAGTTTGTAAGTATGGGCATGTGAGCAAGAAAGCTCGTAATGAGCCCCTCTCGCTGTACACTTGCTTGGAAGCTTTTCTACGTGAAGAGCCGTTGGTCCCTGAGGACATGTGGTAAGCTCTTTTCCTTTATTTGTATCTGATTGAAGTAAGACTTTGGTTTAATAACAAAAATACCCTGCAAAAACACTAGTTGTATTCCGAAGTTACAAATTGCACCCTGTAGAGGGGGTATTTGTTAAGTAAATACAAATCTCAAGGTGGTGTTTTCAATACTTTAAGAGGCATTGTAAATTTTAAAGATGACTATATTAAAAAAAAATAGGGTTAATTACAAAGAGTACTCTTGAGTTTTAACATAATTACAAAAAAACCCAGCTAACGTTTGAAATTACAAAAAAATACTCCTGAGATTTTATTATCTTGTATTTACTTACCCCCTTCATAAACACAATGATTTCAAAAACCCCCTCACATTTATAAAAATATCACAGTTAGCCTCTTAATTTTCACTAAATCAAACCTCAGGGGTATCTTTGTAATTTTAAATTTTTTTGGGTAACTAGGTCACACCTCAAGGGTGCTATTTGTAATTATCCCTTTTAATTATGCTAAACCTCGATGGTAGTTTCCTAACTAACCGTTGTCCCTCCATGTTTCTTTTTTTATCCTTTAATTTATGGAGAACCAGTGTTATCTCATACAGTATAAACTATAAAAAATTTATATTCGTAAATGTAGGTACTGTCCTCAGTGCAAGGAGAGGCGGCAGGCAAGCAAGAAGCTGGATCTCTGGAGGCTCCCTGAAGTTCTTGTGATCCACTTGAAAAGATTCTCCTACAGCAGGTCCATGAAGCATAAGCTGGACACCTTCGTAAATTTTCCCATTCACGACTTCGATTTGACGAATTACGTCGCGAACAAGAACAACACTCAGCGTCAGACCTACGAACTCTATGCCTTGACTAATCACTACGGTAGCATGGGAAGTGGCCATTATACGGCTCATATTAAGGTTTGTTTTCTTGGCACATGTTAATTCATGGATTTCGGAAAATTACAAAACTACCATTTACGTTTGAAGTTGATCTTAATTTGTCTCTCATCCTTGAGTCTACGCAGCTTCTGGACGAAAACAGGTGGTACAACTTTGATGATAGCCACATTTCACCGATCAACGAAGAAGATGTAAAGTCAGGTGCTGCTTATGTCCTCTTCTATAAAAGGGTGAGTAGCGATAGATCGTCTGCGAGTAATGGAGTCTACTCTATTGTTACCACCCAAAACTTAGCCTCCACTAGTTAGCGAGTTTTTAGATAGGCGCTGTTTATTTTGTTTGTAAATTTAACTGTTAAATTTCTAATCTTAAGATGTATTTAGAGAAAACTTAAACAGTACACAGGAAATTAAGAGGTTTATAGTTTAGCTAAGGCAAGAACAGATGATCTCTGATAGGGATTTTGCTTCTGAAAATGAAGTATTGTTGTGAAATACGAGGATAATTAAGCCATCTGCTATCGACCTTTTGGACTGGGAAAAAAAAAGGAAAAGGGAAAAAAACTTTGTAGTATGTTGCATGTTTTTGTTTATAATGTATTGTAATATCTGTCAGTTTCTTCCTTTTTTTTTTTTGGAATAATTTGTTATGATGTGGAATGCCTTGATGCTTTATTGGTGAGTATATTATTGCATCACATGTCATGATACATATGAATGCTATATATATATGTCCCTATTTTTTTTTTTAAATTAAGGTTAATTACAAAAGCTACCCTGAGAATTAGCTTAATTACAGAAAACGCAGTTATCTTTAAAGGGATATTTATAAGATATTATTATATATATAATTTGACTAAACTTCATGGATAGTTGTTGTAATTATCCACGGGAGACGGCTTAGGAAGACAAACCGAATAAGAAATGTAACAATCTTATTTTCTTTAATCATTATGCAGTTGCAATTCTATAATCGGTCAAACACAGAAAAAAAGTTGCGTAATAATTTCACCTAAAAAGGTGAAAGAAAGTAAATATTTAAAGATAAGGTCGGCCAGCTTGTTACATAAGTGATTGTAGTCCCCGTGGGTCTAGCACAATACTTTTCCACAAGAAGAATGTTGCTGCATATATATGTCTTGGCACTTTGACGATGCTTTCAAGGTATGGGCTAGTCCTTTGGATAATAGTTAATTAGTTATACGACTTATTTCGAACATTCTATACAATGCTTTTACGGTGAAGCTGAATAATACTTGCTTTTATGGCGGTGGGTGTTTGGCTGAGCTAGTAAATTACTCCCTCCATAACGTATTAAATGATTTTTTAGATTTAAACATCATAATTAAAACTTGAATATCTCCACAATTCCTTAAAATTGCGATAATTATGAATGAAAGAAAATCAAGCATTAATGGTAAATAAATAAGATTTTTTTTCCAGGATTTGAATAGGGATAGGATAGAAAAAGAAATAGTGAAATATCTCTAAAACATTTAATTAGAAAATTAAGCAATCATCTGCGTCTTGGCATATTATTATAAGTGTCAACGATAACACACTGAACATACCAAATTGAGTGATGAGTGCTATTTCAAATTTAGTTATTTGGAATATATCGTTAATCCTTTTAAAATAGGCGGCTCAAGCTAAATATACTCAATCGAAAAAACATACTAGAAGATAATCACAAATCACGTTTTTTTTGATAGAAAAAACATAATATTCATTCATAAGGATTACATCCATATTCAAATTACATTACCAAATAATAAACCCATCCACGTAAATATACACAACAAAACGTAAATATATAAACCCATAATCACCAATCAAACACCATCTCTTTTGATCATCGTCGCACCAATACTCATCCTTACACCAACCACCACTTGAGACAGTTTTCTTCAACATCTTCAAACGACAGTAAAAGGCAAGAAACTGAAGAAGCTCAAGAGAACCCACACTTTAAACCCCATCTTGAGCGTCATCACTAAACCGAGATAAAGCTCTACCTTGTCGGGAGTTATCCTCAAGGAGGTGATACACCTCTTGAGATATGACGACTCTAAGCTCAACTTAAGGGGCCCACTTCCGCCCCGTGTCTCCATTAGAGAGAAATGGAATTCGATCTCTTTGATATTAAGGGGTCCATTTTAAAACCACATCCGCGGATGCTCGAGGATAACGACAAAGTGACTATTAACGACCGGTTCTAAATATATATATTTTAATATTTTTATTTTATTTTTAAAGGGTACAAAGATTAATTCTCAAAGTTGGGCTAGGCCAGGGCCCAGTCCTGTCTACACCCCGTTATCGTGTAAACTCAAATTATTTAACAGAAACTTAAAAGCTCATATAAATACCCCTTATTACAACTTGTGCTTCTTTATGATCTCATTACTTGACACAACTCTGTGATATTGGTTTCTATCTTCATTGTAATCATAAACACGGATGATGAAAAACCTAAACTAATCCATAGAAACAAGGACCTAAAACAGAAAATTGCAATAGCAAAACTGTCCACTTATCAAGAACCGTTTCAAAAATCTCATCACCATTGCGGCTTTGCTATCTCAAGCCATGTCAAACCAAAACAGCATAACTGCTCCTCAAAAACCACTCCCGAAAGCAGGCTATAAATACTCCATCCTGAAAATCAACACTCATCATACACTAAATTAGCAATATATATATTTATTTAAAGAAAGAAATAGAGAAAAAAGAAAAATGAAGGGTGCCATTTTAGGAGTGATGGCGATACTAGCTATCTGCCAGCTGGCCTTCCAGCCAGGAGTAGAGGCCGTGACATGTGGGCAGGTGGATGCTGCTCTGATGCCATGTGTCGGCTACCTCGAGGGGGGTGCCGGCCCCTCCCCAGCGTGCTGTAGTGGGGTGAAGGCGGTGAAGGGGCTGGCGCAGACGACGGCGGACAAGAGGACTTGCTGCGGGTGCGTGAAGGCGGCGGCAAACCGTTACACGGACCTCAAGGACGAGGCGGCTCAGAGTCTGCCGGCAAATGTGGGGTCCAGTTGGACATTCCTATCTCCCGTACCGTCGATTGTGACAAGATCAACTAATGTAATACTACCTACTTATATATGTTTGGATAATATATATAGGTTCCAGAAGAATAAAGTGGAACATATATATATAGATAGGAAGATTCTTGATCCATGGTTCAAGAATCTTATGTTAAAGCATATTTTAATGAAAATTTTCTATTTCTCGAATAATAAATGTATTATTCAACAGATCACAATTTAATTTACGAGTGTAAAAACGTAAAACATAAGATGGAAATTAGTGAAGAATGTAGATGAACCATAATATTCCAAAAAGCTTCAATTCAAGCACACACATTTCGTCGAACATCTTCGAAGCATATCAAATTCAATCAACACAACCAATTTTCTCTCATTAACTTCAAAAAAAAAAAAATGATAAAATTCAAAAGCATGATCGACACCAACAATGGAAGCATGAATTTGCTTCAGTCATTGAACGCGGGTATGTTAATGTAGTAGAGTGGTGGTATTTACGAAAAGTAATCGTGAAACAATAACATGTGGGGTTTTATTAAATAAAAATGACACACACAGATAGATACCAGTTTATCCCACATCGGCTTTTCAGGAAGAAGATAGCGATTATTTAAGACACGAGCTGGATGGCGTAGGTCACGACCTTACTTGAACAGGATCTGTTCTATAGGTTGTACCTCTTTATCCTTGAATTCTAAGGAGACAAGAAACCAAGTCTGGTGGATGAACCATGGCTGCCCGGCCAGAGCGCGAGTAACAGACCCTGTGGCCCGATTCGGGTCCACTTGGTCAGTAGATGATCGTTCTTGGGCTGGCCACGGCTAGCCAAGATGGCCTGTCAGCTGTCTGACAGACTAACCCCCCAAATTATTTTTAATTTTGGATATGATAGAGTGATGTTCAATTACAAAAACTACCCCGGAGTTTTAGTCAAATTGCAAACGAACCCATAATCTTCACAAAATCACAAATGCCCCTTTGAGGAGTTTAACAATTATTCTCCTGACCACAATGAGATGAAATTTGTAATTTAGAATAAATATCAAAGGATATTTATACTTTTGGAATTTAGGGGTATATATATATATATATATATATATATATATATTTATTTATTTAGGATCAAAGTACACTATTCGAGTTTTTGCATTTAAGCATATAAATTAATTTTTACCATATAAAATATATACGTGATTTTCGCATTTTACAGTAGATGTGTATTTTATCATATAAATTAATGTTTTGTTTTTACGCTTTACCATATAATTTATCCGTTATATTTTATGCATTCATTATCCATTATAATTAAATAAATATTATAATTATGACTAAATTGATTATTTCGGTAATGTTTTAAATGTGCACCAAATACTATATCAATGTAACAAGCTACCGGTCAAGTGAGAACACATTGATGTTATTATTTACCCATGGCTTAAGACTAACGACAAAGTGACTATTAAGTTCGCAATTAACGGTTTGTACATCATGGCGATTTGTGTAACAAACTTCAGTGGTGGGAGTACACCGGGAAGCGGGAAATCGTTGGCTCAATGAAGTTTCTATTCAATTGGACATACTCTTCAATGATCAGGCATGGCGATGCAACTAGTCTCGTGATATGAGTTAGAAATTTTCTCATATCTCCTTGAAGTGAGGAAATTGAAATTGACAGAAGCTCTTCAGGAAATTATCGAGCGTCTGTACGACACTTCTGCTTTGGCTAATGCGATACTCCCTATTGCTAGCGTGCTTGCGGAGTCCGTCAGATTTGAAGGTGTCCTAGGAGATTTGAACAAGTGTGAAAGAAAAGTAGCGAGCTAATGGTGAGCTTATATAATTAAAGGCGAGCTAAAGAGATTTCACTATATAACTTTTATCAATGTTTTCATGCATTACATCAATAAAATATACAATTATATATAGAAATATATAATGGACTAAGGTTGCCCTAGATACTGTTGCTAGAAATGCTATAGTACATCCCGATAACGGCTAGCTATATCATGCGGCCAATAATGCTACAATACCATTTGACAACTATAGCAGGTTGGACTGTACTGGACTAGTGCTGATATCATCCGACGTGGCGTAGGCTCCAACTGGCTAAAGCTTAATGTAGACGCGTCATTTAGGTCTGGAAAAGTTCCTTCTACTGTTTTATCTGGATTACTGAAACTAGAAGCATGATCTGAAACTAGGAGCATGATCATGATAACACATCATTTCCCTAATTTTAGTTCTAGTCCCTTCACTAGTGTTAAATGATGTCAATTGTTTTTTGTTAACTGCCTAAATTCTTCAACTATCGTGAATCTGATGTACAATATCCTTTCGAGGAGAAAGGAGACTACAAAACTTGTAATTTGCATGCTATATTGGCTCTACCCTAGACAAAGTTTCTTATGAGGTAGCGTATTAAAAATAAAAAGGTCGCGCTCGTATCCCTTTATGTGGAGCATGTTCTCGATCAATTCGTACCCGATCTTGACAATGTTGAGAGCAATGAGGTGTGTGAGCATATTAAAAAGTTTGTAATGCATCATGGACTTGTCTTTGAAGATGACTTAAATGTAAATGAAAAAAGAAATGGAAATGCATATAGTAAACACCGCTCTGAAATTTTTAACGAGAGGCTTAAGAAGAATTTGGAGCTTATCACAGTGAAAGACTTTATACATCTCGAACACTATGAATTTACTACCACTGATTTTAATAAAACACTAAAGAGGGAAGTGATGAATAATGGACCAATCGTTGTAGCTTTCAAACAGAGGAAGAGTCTCGATAAAATGGCTAAAGGGTGAAATATTAGGACACTAAAGAGGGAAGTGATGAATAATGGACCAATCGTTGTAGCTTTCAAACAGAGGAAGAGTCTCGATAAAATGACTAAAGGGTGAAATATTAGGACTTGAAGTTCCCCATGTTATAGTAGAAGTGGATGAAGAAGGTGAACAACTCGATGAAGATAAATCTAAAACTACACTTTTTGAAATGTGGCATGCTTGTTTGCTAATTGGTTGGAGCCGCAAAGGAGGGGCATAGTATTTTGAAGTCTAAAACTCGTATGTCCCAAGATGGATGGGTGAATAAATATGGTGGATCTCGGTTGATGACGTAGAGGAAGAAGATTGTGATATGTGAAATAAAAATAAACATGGTTATGGATGTGCATTTTATCCAATTATCATTCGTCATCCAAACAAAAATGAACATGAAGTGGAGTATACACTAATTTTTAGTTAATAATTTGTAATTTGTATTGGAAGTTGTTTTATATGACCCGTTTTGTTCAAAATATTTAGTTTATAAAGAAAAAAAGCCGCAAGTCTCAATTAAGTTTAGCCATCACTTTTTTGGCATAGTAGTAACGAAAGCTTAGGTCGTTTCTATGCTTTATCATGATCATGCTCCTAGTTTGGTCATGTAGGCGACTTAGCCCCCTGTTTTTTGTTTTCAATAATAAAAAAATCTCTTAAAAGGAGTATGAAGTAAAAGCAAAGAAGAATTAGTATTATTAGAAGCACGAACAAGAAAAAATAGTTATTTTTTCTCTTTGTTTATTTTCTCATTTCATTTAATGTAATTGGACGTGTTCGGTATTCAGCCCTCCAAACTATATTTGATGAATTGGTCATTATAAAGATTCGAGCCCCTAAAAATTGTTATTCTAATGATATAAAGTTTAACTTTTATTTTAAAAAAAGAATGAAGCAAAAGCCTAAAAAAATATGAACTAAAAGTCGTGGCCCCATAAACCCTGATATCGATGCGGATGGGGAGGAACATGGAAAAGCCCTGACTGATAAGGAGGAGGATTGTGACAATGGAAAACCCTAACTGAGGAGGAGGATCATGAACAGGGAAAATCTCTAGGTGTTTTGAAGAAAAAGGTTAAAATATATTGATGTATTGCTTTTCAATTAATTTTGTGATGTGTTGTTTTACATCTTAATATTGAATAACTTCACTGGTTTACTTTTGCATCATTTTGTTGATTGTAGTAAATATCTATTTCGATATTCCGTGGTATTTGCAAGACCTAATCAAATGGGATAAGCCAGCACGTGGCTGTCTAAAGCTTAATGTAGACGCGTCATTTAGGTCTGGAAAAGTTCCTTCGGCCGTTTTATCTGGATTACTGAAACTAGGAGCATGATCTGAAACTAGGAGCATGATCATGATAACACATCATTTCCCTAGTTTTAGTTCTAGTCCCTTCACTAGTGTTAAATGATGTCAATTGTTTTTTTGTTCAGCAATGATGCATGAAGAACTGCCTAAATTCTTCAACTATTGTGAATCTGATGTACAATATTTTGTCAAGGAGAAAGGAGACTACAAAACTTGTGATTTGCATGCTATATTGGCTCTACACGAGACAGTTTCTTATGAGGTAGCGTATTAAAAAGAAAAAGGTCGCGCTCGTATCCCTTTATGTGGAGCATGCTCTCGATCAATTCGTACCCGATCTTGACAATGTTGAGAGCAATGAGGTGTGTGAGCATATTAAAAAGTTTGTAATGCATCATGGAGTTGTCTTTGAAGATGATTTAAATGTAAATGAAAAAAGGAATGGAAATGCATATAGTAAACACCGCTCTGAAATTTTTGACGAGAGGCTTAAGAAGAATTTGAAGCTTATTACAGCGAAAGACTTTAGACATCTCGAACACTATGAATTTACTACCACTGATAAAACACTAAAGAGGGAAGTGAAGAATAATGGACCAATCGTTGTAGCTTTCAAACAAAGGAAGAGTTTCGATAAAATGGTTAAAGGGTGAAATATTAGGACACTAAAGAGGGAAGTGATGAATAATGGACCAATCGTTGTAGCTTTCAAACAGAGGAAAAGTCTCGATAAAATGGCTAAAGGGTGAAATATTAGGACTTGAAGTTCCCCATGTTATGGTAGAAGTGGATGAAGAAGGTGAACAACTCGATGAAGATAAATCTAAACCTACACTTTTTGAAATGTGGCATGCTTGTTTGCTAATTGGTTGGAGCCGCAAAGGAGGGGCAGAGTATTTCGAAGTCTAAAACTCGTATGTCCAAGATGGGTGAATAAATATGGTGGGTCTCGGTTGATGACGTGGAGGAAGAAGATTGTGAGATGTGAAATAAAAATAGACATGGTTATGGATGTGCATTTTATCCAATTATCATTCGTCATCCAAACAAAAGTGCACATGAAGTGGACAATACACTAATTTTTAGTTAATAATTTGTAATTTATTCGGAAGTTGTTTTATATGATTAGTTTTGTTCAAAATATTTAGTTTATAAAGAAAAAAAGCCGCAAATCTCAATTAAGTTTAGCCATCACTTTTTTGGTATAGTAGTAACAAAAGCTTAGGTCATTTCTATGCTTTATCATGATCATGCTCCTAGTTTGGTCATGTAGGGGACTTGGCCCCCCTGTATTTTGTTTTCATTAATAAAAAAATCTCTTAAAAGGAGTATGAAGTAAAAGCAAAGAAGAAATGAGTATTATTAGAAGCAAGAATAAGAAAAAATAGTATTTTTTTTCTCTTTGTCTATTTTCTCACTTCATTTGATGTAATTGGCCGTGTTTGGTATTCGGCCTCCCGAAATATGTTTGATGAATTGGTCAATGTAGGGGTTTGACCCCCCAAAGAATTGTTATTACGAAGATATAAAAATTAAACTTTATTTAAAAAAAGTATGAAGTAAAAGCCTAAGAAAATATGAACTAAAAGTCGTGTCCTCCAACTCTGAAACTAAGAGCATGATCATGATAACACGTCATTTCCTTATTTTTAGTTCTAGTTCCTTCACTAGTGTTAAATGATGTCAATTGTTTTTTGCTCAGCAATGACGCATGAAGAACTACCTAAATTCTTCAACTATCGTGAATATGATGTGCAATATCCTGTCAAGAAGTAAGGAGACTACAAAACTTGTAATTTGTATGCTATATATTGGCTCTACCCAAGATAAAGTTTTTTATGAGGCATCGTACAAAAAGAAAAAGGTCGTGCTCGGATCCCTTTATGTGGAGCATTTTCTCGATAAATTTGTACCTGATCTTGACAATGTTGAGAGCAATGAGGTGTTTCAGCATATTAAAAAGTTTGTAATAAATCATGGAGTTGTCTTTGAAGATGACTTAAATTTAAAGGGAAAAACGAATGGAAAACCGATGCATATAGTAAACACCGCTCTTAAATCTTTGACGAGAGACTTAAGAAGAATTTGAAGCTTATCACATCGAAAGACTCTAGACATCTCGAACACTATGAATTTACTACCACTTATTGTAATGAAGCACTAAATAGTGAAGTGGTGAATAATGGACTAGTTGTGGTAGCTTTCAAACAGAGGGAGAATTTCGATAAAATGGTTAAAGGGTGAAATATTAAGACATGAAGTTCCCTATGTTATGGTAGAAGTGGATGAAGATGTTGAACAATCTGATGAAGATAAATCTAAACCTACACTTGTTGACACGTGGCATGCTTGTTTTCTAAATGGTATCCAAGTATCTATGCTTAATCAATTTCTCTCATCTTTATTAGTCGACAACTAGACAATACTTCAATTACTATATTGAATATGTCTCTTGTATTGGCCAATGACTTTAGTCAACCTAATATAGAGATTATGGGTGATCTCTCTCGAAATTTCAATCAAGGAATGAATTATTTTTTGGCTCAACTACCACCTTCATTTACACCATGATGCACCCAACACAAGCCGTATCTACCCCGAAAAAGAGTGCAAGTATTGGTCATGGTCAAAGTAAATCACTCTGTAAATAAGGTACGTATTGATCTCAAGTCAAAGGAGTATCACACGCTTTATACACTGATAAGTTTATAGACATACAATAAATAACTTATCAGTAGAGTTTACCAATACTCTCTAAAATATCTATGTGTCCATCACAAATAGCTATTATTCGCAGTCGTGAGACTTACTGCATTCTCTTAAATGTGAGCCAATCACCTACATATCTAATGCCTATATTTACAAAAATGCTCATCATGTTTCCCAGAAAATAGCCCAAGATTGGTAAATAAAGGCTATGGGTGGTTCTCGGTTGATGACGTAGAGGAAGCAGATTGTGGGATGTGAAATAAAAATAGACATGGTTATGGATGTGCATGTTATCCAATTATCATCCGTCATCCAAACTAAAGTGTACATGAATTGGACAATACACTAATTTTTAGTTAATAATTTGCCATTTGTTTCGGAAGTTGTTTTATATGACCCGTTTTGTTCTGAACATTTAGTTTATAAAGAAAAAAATGCGCAAATCTCAATTAAGTCCTGCCATCACTTTTTAGTGTAGTAGTAACAAAAGTTTAGGTCATTTCTATGTTTTTTCATGATCATGCTCCTAGTTTGGTCATGTAGGGGATTTGCCCCCCCTATATTTTGTTTTCATTAATAAAAAAATCTCTTAAAAGGAGTATGGAGTAAAAGTAAAGAAGAAATGAGTATTATTAGAAGCAAGAACAAGAAAAAAATCGTATTTTTTCTCTTTGCCTATTTTCTCACTTCATTTGATGTAATTGTCCGTGTTTGGTATTCGGCCTCCCGAACTATGTTTGATGAATTGGTCAATGTAGGGGTTTGACCCCCCAAAGAATTGTTATTCCAAAGAAAATATGAACTAAAAGTCGTGGCCTCCAACTCTGAAACTAGGAGCATGATCATGATAACACATCATTTCCCTATTTTTAGTTCTAGTTCCTTCACTAGTGTTAAATGATGTCAATTGTTTTTGCTCAGCAATGACGCATGAAGAACTGCCTAAATTCTTCAACTATCGTGAATATGATGTGCAATATCTTGTCAAGAAGTAAGGAGGCTACAAAACTTGTAATTTGTATGCTATATATTGGCTCTACCCAAGATAAAGTTTCTTATGAGGCAGCGTACCAAAAAGAAAAAGGTCATGCTCGGATCCCTTTATGTGGAGCATTTTCTCGATCAATTTGTACCTGATCTTGACAATGTTGAGAGCGTACCAAAAAGAAATGGGTCGTGCTCGGATCCCTTTATGTGGAGCATGTTCTCGATCAATTTGTACCCGATCTTGACAATGTTGAGAGCAATGAGGTGTTTGAGCATATTAAAAAGTTTGTAATAAATCAATAGTTGTCTTTAAAGATGACTTAAATGTAAAGGGAAAAAGGAATGGAAAATTGATGCATACAGTAAACACCGCTCTTAAATCTTTGACGAGAGACTTAAGAAGAATTTGAAGCTTATCACATCGAAAAACTTTAGGCATCTCGAACACTGTGAATTTACTACCACTTATTTTAATGAAGCACTAAAGAGTGAAGTGGTGAATAATGGACTAGTCGTTGTAGCTTTCAAATAGAGGGAGGATATCGATAAAATGGTAAAGGGTGAAATATTATGACATGAAGTTCCCTATGTTATGGTAGAAGTGGATGAAGAAGTTGAACAATATGATGAAGATAAATCTAAACCTACACTTGTTGACACATGGCATGCTTGTTTTCTAAATGTTTTCTAAATGGTATCCAAGTGTCTATCTCAATGGCTTAATCAATTTCTCTCATCTTTATTAGTCGACAACTAGACAATACTTCAATTACTATATTGAATATGTCTCTTGTATTGGCCAATGACTTTAGTCGACCTAATATAGAGATTATGAGTTATCTCTCTCGAAATTTCAATCGACGAATGAATTATTTTTTGGCTCAACTACCACCTTCATTTACATCATGATGCACCCAACACAAGCCGTATCTACCTCGAAAAGGAGTGCAAGCATTGGTCATGGTCAAAGTAAATCACTTTGTAAACAAGGTACGTATTGACCTCAAGTCAAAGGAGTATCACGCGTTTTATACACTGATAAGTTTATAGACATACAATAAATAACTTATCAGTAGGGTTTACCAATACTCTCCAAAGTATTCATGTGTCCATCATAAATAGCTATTATTCGCAGTCGTGAGACTTACTGCATTCTCTTAAATGTGATGCGGACTACATGCTGACATATATAATATTATCAATATACCAATCTTGATAATCGTTAGTCGTGGCTATTTCAAGAGTAATGTTTTATCAATGACATCTCACCATATCAATGACAATATTAACTCTACGGGAATATTTATATAAATAATCACAAACAACCAAAACAATAATTCAATAAATACAATGTCATATATATAACGATATATATAATAATTGTGATCAAGTATAATGCCTTTAAATTTGATTATTTCCAGGACATTCATACTTTCAATCTCCCACTTGGCCTAGAGCTAATCACCTACATATCTAATGCCTATATTTACAAAATGCTCATCATGTATCCCAGAACATAGCCCAAGATTGGTAAATAAAGACTATGGGTGGTTCTCAGTTGATGACGTAGAGGAAGCAGATTGTGGGATGTGAAATAAAAATAGACATGGTTATGGATGTGCATGTTATCTAATTATCATTCGTCATCCAAACTAAAGTGTACATGAAGTGGACAATACACTAATTTTTAGTTAATAATTTGCAATTTGTTTCGGAAGTTGTTTTATATGACCCGTTTTGTTCTGAACATTTAGTTTATAAAGGAAAAAAGCCGCAAATCTCAATTAAGTGTAGCCACCACTTTTATGGTGTAGTAGTAACAGAAGCTTAGGTCATTACTATGTTTTTTCATGATCATGCTCCTAGTTTGGTCATGTAGGAGAGTTGGCCCCCCTTGTATTTTATTTGCATTAATAAAAAAATCTCTTAAAAAAGAGTGTGAAGTAAAAGCGAAGAAGAAATGAAGATTATTAAAATTACGAAAAAGAAAAAATAGTTATTTCTTCTCTTTGTCTAATTTCTCATTTCATTTGATGTAATTGGCCGTGGTTCGGATATTTGCCCCCCCCCCCCCCCCCCCCCCCCCCAAATTGTTTTTATGATGTAAAAAATAGTATGAAGTAAAAGCCTAAAAAAATATGAACTAATCGTGGCCTCCATCTCTGTAACTAAGAGCATTAGCATGATAACACATCATTTCTCTGTTTTAGTTCTAGTTCCTTCACTAGTGTTAAATGATGTCAATTATTTTTTACATAGCAATGACGTATGAAGAACTGCCTAAATTCTCCAACTATCGTGAATTGATGTGCAATATCCTGTCAAGGAGAAAGGAGACTACAAAACTTGTAATTTGCGTGATATATTGGCTCTACCAAGATAAATTTTCTTATGAGACAGCGTACCAAAAATAAAATGGTCGTGCTCGGATCCCTTTATGTGGAGCATGCTCTCGATCAATTTGTACCCGTCTTAGCAATGTTGAGAGCAATGAGGTGTGTGAGCATATTAAAAAGTTTATAATGCATCATGGAGTTATGTTTGAAGATGACTTAAATGTAAAGGGAAAAGGGAATGGAAAATGCATATAGTTAACACCGCTCTTAAATTTTTGACGAGAGGTTTAAGAAGAATTCGAAGCTTATCACATCGAAAGACTATAGGCATCTCGAACACTATGAATTTACTACCACTTATTATAATTAAGCACTAAAGAGGGAAGTGATGAATAATGGACTAGTCGTAGTAACTTTCAAAATGAGGGAGGATTTCGATAAAATGGCTAAAGGTGAAATATTAGGACTTGAAGTTACCTATGTTATGGTAGAAGTGGATGAAGAAGATGAATCTAAATCTACACTTGTTGAAATGTGGCCAGCTTGTTTGCTAATTGGTTGGGGCCGCAAAGGTGGGGTAGAATATTTCAAAGTCTAAAACTCGTATAGCCCAAGATGGATGAATAAAGGCTATGGGTGGGTCTCGGTTGATGATGTAGAGGAAGAAGATTGTGGGATGTGAAATAATGATAGACATGGTTGGATGCACATGTTATCTAATTATCATTCGTCATCCAAACAAAAGTGTAAATGAAGTGGACAATACACTAATTTTAGTTAATAATTTGTAATTTATTTCGAAAGTTTTTTTATATGACCAGTTTTGTTCAAAACCTTTAGTTTATAAAGAAAAAAAGCCACAAATCTCAATTAAGTTTAGCCATCAGTTTTCTGGTGTAGTAGTAACAAAAGCTTAGGTCATTTCTATGCTTTAGGGTTTTTGAGTTCCAATTTTATGATAGTTATCACTATAAGCATTGTTCGTCTAAGAAAAATATGAACTAAAAGCCACATATAAATATAATTAATGAGCTTGAAAACCATAACCTTCTCTCTCTCTCTCTCTATTGTTTTTACATAGAAATTGCGTAATCGAGTTGTGTTTTCAACTATGAGTGTTGAATGGTGAGACGCTCTTAGGGCCTACATTGATCTCAATCCAACGAGATTTGGCATCTGAGAAGGCACTAGAAGCTCCATTTTCTCAATGCTCTGAGGATTGCGGTAGAATTTGTCGATGTAGACTAGTGGGTTCAGAAAGGAAACATGCCTCTACTAGATATTCCCCCATTGATTGATGACTGATGTTAGCAAGTAGGTGAAGGAGAAGAACCTTTCCTTCTTAGGCTTGAGTCTGGGCCTTAAGTTCCAATCATGACATCCTCTAATGTAATACCGAGTTGGTGAGCACCGCAGCAGAAGACATACTGTTGACAAACATATTTTGATTTCAAGTTTTCCGCAAATTGAGTCAACATATCCAAACCTTGAATTCCAAGAAGCCCAAAAAATGCACTCGCAGTCAGTGCTTCGACTCAATTCAAGTTTGAAGTTTTCATCCAATCCACTGTACAGTTGTTCAATTATAGAAATCTTTCCAGAACCTTTCATTTCCATTTTCTCATGAGGCCAGTTTAGTAAGTCCTATGAAGATTTCAGGAAGAAGATGATGAAGGGCATGGTGAAGAAGACATTGACTGAAGACCATCTTCCGACCATGACTTTTAGTTCATACTTGTTTTACAAGTAATACATACTTGGATTTCAAATATAAAATACATAATTAATCCATGGCTAACATCCATTGGGGGAAAATTAAAACAACATACATGATGCTAGAGGTTACCAAACTTTAGAAAAAATAAAGAAAGCATGAAAATAAAATAAATAGAAAGATGAAAACGGAGACATGCAATATTATGAATTTCTTCTCACGCCCAAACCTCCTCTAACAATTTCATCATCTTCAGTTACAAATCATTTTTAAAATCTCTTGATCATCATACTCAAATAGTACAATGCCCTAGATCCACTCAAACATACTCCAAGAGACCGTTAAATGCACATTGACTAGTAACAAGGAGTCGACTAGGCGCTGCAAGCCTGCTTAAGTTCTTTCCATGCACTTTTGGCATCTCAGAGCATGTTCAGTTTAGCTCTTGATGATGAAAAATTTTACAGATCAGAAATGATTTTGCTTTAAACATTCTCAATACCTATCACTTTTTACAAGATAACCCCATAAACGAGAAACAATTAACAATACTCTCAAATGAAGAATCAAATAACTCATTTATCAAGTTTCATGACTCATCTAGTTCCCTAAAATACTTCCTCAATATCCACTACAAAAAGAAACACCAAGCATTGTCGGATAAAGCATTTTCCTTGTTAGTAGCTTGTCGATGACGGCTATAATTGCCCATTGTTATTGTTGCCGACATTCATGCCGACGACTGGGCCTGTCAGAATTCTCCCGGCCATCGGACGTTGTATCTATTGGCATATTTAAGTAAATCAAAATAGCAGACATGTACTTGTCCGTTGGTATTTTATTTTATTTTCAGTTTTTCTACCTGTTCATAAATATCAGCCAACAATTTAAAAATGCAAAACAAAAGTTCAATTAACAAATATTTCTCCAAATACAATCAATTATTCATGATATATACGTATTATGTTAAAAAGTTGAGCATAAACACAATAAATAAAGTAGTTTCTCCAAGTACAATCAGACAACTACTGAGGGATTTCCTAAGTGCTCACAAATCTGATGAGATGGATGTTGCTGCTACATCTGGGCTACCACGTCGAGGACCTACTATAGGAGCTGCATCTTGAGCTCCATCTACTCTCGTGCGCGCACTTCACGATCCTCCTGTTGGGCCCGCTCGTACGCCCGGAGCTGCTCTCACTGTGCTACAAGCTACTCGTTATAGGTCTGGAGTTGTGTCTCGAGCTGCGTGATATGATATGACTATCAGGTTGAGAGGAAGAACTAACACCCTTGGAACTGCTCGATGACACAAACTTCCCCCAACTGATGTCGACCCTTCTTTACCTCGACGACATCCAGATAGACCTCGTTTTCATCAACCTCCATGCCTGGGTCCTGTGATGCATCACGAGCCTCCCGTAGACATCATTGAAACTCCACTCGAAACACAAAATTGATAGTTTACACAATACACACACACACACCAAAAAAACCTTAATTAGTATAATTAAAAATGAAAGATATATACTTACATCTATTTGCGTAGATATCTGGTCAGCAAATGTGTATCGTCCCTCCAGTTTATAGCCACGAAAGTCTCATACGCAGTGGGTTCCCTACCCATTTTTCTAGACTGTATCCAATTAATTAAATAAATTTTAATTATCATAAATAAATTAATTAATTATTTAAATTTACAAATATTAGAATAATTAAAGTTGTTTACGATCTTACGCGCATAACCAACTGCAAATTGAGATCCACCGATGTGCTTTGATATCCCTGTATCAGGGCATTCGGGCTTGCTCAACATATTTTTGCTCACCTGCTCAGGCTTATCCCACTCTGCTCGCCACCCCTTCCACACGTCCTCGTCCACGCGCGGTGGCTTGTTCCCCTTACTCTTCCACGTGTTCTTATACTCATTTAAGAAACTGCTCCATTTAGAATTCATTTATCCATCAAATACGGTCTTTATTGTGTGCTTCGAATATTTGTTCGGGTCCCAATAGATTTTTTTTTCACAAAACAAAACAATATAATACAATGAATATATAACTAAAAATATATATGTATTATGTTACAAATGACAATTTTAGTTAATTATTAGGAACTCGGGCCATCACATCGCACGATGTGATCCAGGGGTATGTTTGAGTTCTCACGTGTTAAGGTATACACGAGCCTAGTTGATCTCTTGAAAATAGGTATTTAGCTTTCTCATGTCATTGTGCAGCCTAGAAAAACTAAGATTAGATCAATTAATATAAAAGAACATATTAGAATTGAACATTATTATAAAATTACTTACTTTATGTCGATGACGATGACCTCGTGCCTCTGGAGATCCAATGGCAGACCGGGTGTACCTCTCGTAGTACCGGCATCGTATGGGGTGGCGAAACGGTCTTAGACGGGGTCCCTCCATATAAATCCATCACATCATCCTCATCATCCAAGTGATGATGTGACAAAGTGGAAGAGCCTACCGGATCCCCTAAAGCACGAACTGAATAACCACATCGAAGACCTCTACCCATAGTCATCTAAAAATAATAGAAATTGGTTATTTCACAAAATTTGTATCGATTAACTATAATATATATATATATATATATATATATATATATATATATAGGGTTGGGTTCAAATGAGAACCCGTCATTATATGTGAACCTAGGGACTCATCTTGACCATTAGATTGGATAATCTTGATGGTTGAGATCATGACATGTCAGCATGGTAATAATGTAAAAAAATGCATTAATTAATTAAAAATGGTATTTTGGACATATATCAACGTTTACAAAGAGCACTACATTGTTCTTTAGAAAGCACAATAGATTAAGAAAAAATACACTACGATTGTATACAAAAAGTATCGCAAATTTTGTCTATAAACTGCAAATTCAAAAATTTGAAATGAAACTCAAATCTTCAACAAACCATAACTTTTTTAAATTTTATTCGTTTTAAATGAAATATATATCAAATTAATCACATTCTCAAGATCTACAATTTAAGATACATATTGCATATTTTAAAACGTAAAAAAAAATATATAATTAAATTAAAAAAACTGGACTGATTTTAGCACTACAGTACTGTGTAAAAAGCACAATGAACCTGGACATATAATTGCACTGTGCAATATTAGATCTAAGGCCAGGATTAGTCCCTAGGTTCACATATAATGACGGGGTTCTCATTTGAACCCAATCCTAATATATATATATATATATGGGTTGGGTTCAAATGGAACCCTGTCATTATATG
>BMAC01000541.1:419891-444384 GCA_014905375.1 Phtheirospermum japonicum | reverse complement strand
AGGGTTTATTTGTGATCTGCAAAGAAGAATGGGATTTTTTGTTTATGATTTTTTATTTATGTATTTAATTTGATTTTAGAGCATTAGGTAAAAAGACATAAACTCCCATTGCCTACCATATTATTGATTTAATGAAATCTAAAAAAATAGAAAAAATTTGGTCCACACACATAATTAGGATCTAAGGTCAAGATAAGTCCTCTAGGTTCACATATAATGACGGGTTCTCATTTGAACCCAACCCTATATATATATATATATATATATATATATATATATATATATATATATATATATATATATATATATAGTATAATATATACTATTATATATATATAGTATATATATATTTGTTGTTTATATATATATATTAAAATGATAGGTCGTTTTATACTTATAACCCGAGTCAACACTTTTACTATATAGGTTATCGTCAAACTCATTTTCATCCATATCTTTATTGGTTAGAAACTCATCCTCCATCTCATCCTTCGCCTTATCAACACGTTCGTTGGTTCATTAACAACCTAGTCATGCAATTAATTGGAAATCAACATCCTCAAGTCGTATTGAATTGTACATTTTTATAACATCCTCGTGAAAATACTGATTAGGTTGGGGCTTGATAATATCTATTATTGAACCTCAGGGTCGACACAATGCGTTGCTGCTAAGATTTATATCTATGGAAAGTTCATATATAGTAATCTGGTACGAGTCCATTTGTAATTAGGTGAAAGTTAGTATCGTTTACATTGTGGTAACTACGATTCCTACATTTGGTATGATTATAAAGACACTTCAATAATTTCCCATCCTTCATTGCAGGATATGTGAGCGCAAATTGAATGAAACTCTCCAACCTTCTATGAAAGCATTGGATAGGTAACCGTCCACCCTCTGTACATCCAACTATGATCAAAACTCATCGTATGATTTCCTAATTATGATTAATTATATATAATCACATAATGAGTAATATATAGGTGATTGAATTATAAATAAGTGGGCGGTATGTGGGAGCCTATATATAACGATTGAGGACATGAAATTTTTGTCATCACCTCCTCTTAGTTCTTTAACCACGCATATATTATATTGCACCCGAGAATAAATGAGAGATAAAAATCGAAATTTAAAAGTCCACAAAGTACACACGTACTAAGATAATCACATTATAATTACATTCTCAAATTATCCAAATAAGTGAACAATTCAGGATTTACTATCAAACTCTCTCTATTTGATATTAAATCCCAAACGGGGCTAAGGTAAGATGTATGGGTGTGGAATGAAGAACATAATAGATTCGTCGATAATCCATGGATTACCAATATAATTTGTTGGTTTGTGAACTACACCATTCAATAATTTAGCATGTTACACAACATCCAAACTCACAATTCTAAACATATATCTTAAACACAATATTCACCGATCACCATATCATCTCAAAACTACCAACACATTTTGAAGCTTTTTAAAATCCGTTATTGGAGGGACAAAACCTCCCGACGAAGCCGTACACCACGTCATCAAAAAACAACCAATCACAAAACCAATCGCTACACAAATATATTCACAAATATTCATACAATAAACTATATATGTAAAAGTAATTTAAGAATGTTATATGAAGTTATGGAATAGTCAAACAAGATAGCATTAAAAAATTAACTATAATTAATCATTGTTATGTAAACAATTTCTAATTCGGCCATAAAATTCCAAATAAACCTCTAAATTAATTCTAATTTTTAAAAATAACCCTAATTAACTAAATAATTACATTCAACCCAACTTTTTGAAATAACACCTAATCAACTTCTAAACTAATCAGAATTTTTTAAAACAACCCTAATGTTCAAAAATTCTCTAACTAACCCTTAAATTAACCCTAGTTTTTAAAATAATTGCTAATCAAACTCAAAACCAACCCCAATTTTTTAAAGCAACCCCAATTAACTAAAACCCTAATGCAAAATCTTAAATAATTAAAATTGAATCCTAATTTTTCAATCTATTATTAATTAAGCACAATAATAATCTTACTTTTTGAAATAAATAAACAATTATCTAAATAATCAAAAATTAACATTTAAATAAAAAATAAATAAATAATTTTGAAAAATATAAACCTGATGGAGGTTGACGGCGGTTGGTGGTGGCTCGCTGGCGGTTGGTGGTGGTGGGTATTGGTCGAGTAAGGGCAGCGGTGGCTAGACTGGCAATGGCGCGGTGGCAGTGAACGGTGGAGCGGTGTTGATCTTCCTCCTCCTCCTCCTCCTCCTCTCTCTCTCTCTCTCTCTCTTTCTTTCTCTTCTTTCGTTCTGTCTACGACGGGACACATCGACCTTATTAGGGCTGTCGAGGCACCGACGGCCTTAAGTGTCGTCGGTGATTTTTATAATTTTTAAGTTTTATTATTCTTAATACACGCTGACGACTACCATCCGTCTGCGCAAAATGTCGTCGGTGAGCCGTTGACATTTTCCTTGTTAATTGTGATGGATTGCCGATGGAATTGTCCACTGATGGGCCTATCTGTCAGTGAGCCCATCGACATTATCCCCGGAAGGCGTGATTTACTGTCGGCGGCCGTCTATGAGTGAAATTCGACAGTAAATCAGTAGTGCTTTTTTTTTTTTTTTTTTTGTAGTGATCATAAACAATTCCAATTTATCGTGAACCTCATCGAATAAGTATAAGAATTAAACGTTCAACTCTCATGTGTATAAGGGACATGTATACACAGAAATTCGCAACTCTTTCAAAGTTTGTTCATTTTCCATTGTCTGACATCTCGTAGATCTTATTCCTCTGTTTCATTTCCTAGTAATATTCAAGACATAGTATGAGATGTTAAAACTTTGTGAGCAAATTTGTTCCATAAATTTGTTTAAAAAAAGATCTTGTATGCTTTCCAAAACTAGATATTAGAAGCTTTGTCCTCGTCTATTAATTTTTTTCTTTGGAGAAAAAAGACATCATTTTTAAATCGTTGTTTTATTTCTCTCTTTAAAATTACCTCGTGATGCTTGGAGCAAACCTCATTTCTTGACTACGATTTCCCCATGTCCACAACAAGACAAAAATTATCGTCTAATAATCTTTTCCTTGTAGTAAATATTTAAAAATTGTATCATGTTACTTTACACTTGAGCAACTTATTTAACATCAAACATCACATAAATTTCAAAAAAAATATCTTATCAGATCTAGAAGTTTTCATCTAAAACAAGAAAAAACTTAAGAAAGAATCATATATATTTAGTTAATCAAAAGACATAATTAGTTGGTAGCAATCATGCATGTGTTGAAACTTGAAACCTTATCAAATTGTTTAATCCCACCTTCCGCAAACCTCCATGTTAGTCCACAATACATTAACATTATCAAAAGCCCAAAAAGAAGCTTTGTCAACCAACTTTCCTTTAAGTAATAGTATATGAGTTATGATCATCACTTGCACCTCTTTGAATAAATATATATAGAGAGAGAGAGAGAAGAGAGAAACACAAAGAGAAATGAATTTCATTCTGTTGTTGAGTTTATTTTTCTCATATGTCCATTCACAAACCCCTTCAGATTCATGTAACTCTCCTCTCACCCTCCAAGCCCCTGTTCCCTTTCAAACTAATTCCCTTCATTGTGTCCCCATTCTTTGGGGTTCTCATAACTTCATCCTCAGAGTAACTCTCCCTCTCTCTCACACACACACACGCACACACTTGTTTATTGTTTTTGTGTATAACTTTTTTGTTTTTTTTATTTTTTTTTTTCAGTACGCGCAGGCACCATCAAATGTGTGGAACTTTTTGTTGTCAGCGCCCAACACGAATGCATACATTGGGATTGGGTTTTCACCCAATGGGCGTATGGTCGGGTCAAGTGCCATTGTGGGTTGGGTCGGGTCCGGTGGCACTTCCAACATGCAAAAGTACTACTTAGGAGGCCAATCGCCCAATCTTGTCACAATTGAACCGCCTAATCAAGGCTTGCAAGTTGATAACTCGTCTATGGTTGTCCAATCAAATCGAATCTACATGGTTTTTCAATTGCGAAGCGCCTCGCCCAGCACGCGTCTGATATACGCCGTCGGCCCGACTGGACGACTGCCCGTCGGGCCCGGTTTTCAATTGGCGCAGCACGATGATATGATCTCCACGGTTCTCAATTACGCGACAGGTCAGTGTTATACAATTTGTGTCGTTTTTTCAATTGTGAGGATTTTTAATTTTATTTTAGTGAATTAATGTTTTTAGGACTATGTTTAATTTTGATACAATTAATTTGGACAAGGTCTAGGATGAATTTTCACATTTGTTGATCATTAATGTGTCCATGGAACCAAGGGGCTGCATTTAAATTTCATAAAACTCTTAAAATTAAATACTAAGTTTTATAAATGTCATCGTTTTTTTTAATAAATATTTAAGGGGAGAATCAACGATTTAAAGGGGGCTGTGTCCCTAATTGTCCAATCACCATTACAGTCAGGTTTAATTATTTGATGCCCATTGTTCTCTAATTTAGAGTTATTTGATAGTAATATATGCCTTACGCGTGTACTGAATAATAATAATAATAATAATATATATCAAGAACTAACGCGTTTAATCAGACTTGTACGTGTATTTTATAATCATGATACAATGTACAAATTATTGATGAGTGAGGATGATTCAATCTGGGGTCCATATGGATTATGGAGTGCAATTAATTAATTTATAAATATAGCCGGCTAAGTTGACAATAAGTATAAAGTAACATATTTGACGTAAACGCCAATTTTCGATAATGCTGTAGAGAAATAGCACGACAATAGGATGCAAACAATCACTAAAATATGTTGGATCAATTCAAATTAAAAGAAAAAAAAAAAAAACAATTCGACATTTGTTTTTACCTTACAAAAGTGCATTCTATAAATGCAAGATGCTATACTAGACTTACGGGGTATTTGTAATTAGATCAAATCTGAGGGTGTATTTTGTAATCATCTCTAAATTTAATATAGCAACATGGTATGAGCTGTGACTTGCTGGATAGGGCTAGCTAGTGGTTACATAATTATCTATGTCATGGCCATATTTCATATCTTTTAATGATTTATTTTTGTTTATAAAAAATATATATTGTATTGGTTGGGTTGGCGTCACGTCCATGCTCACAACGAAGTAAAATATCTAACAATTGCCTTCAGTTTTTTATTTATCCTTTGAAGAAAAGTTTGACTTTAGTTGAATCTTGAATATTCTAAGTTTATCGTTTAAGTGATCCACCAATTATAAAAACATTTTTAGCTAGCTCAGGAAAAAAACATTTTTATTGTACTTATGGCATTAATATATATGTATATATTATTATTATACATGTATTGCAGTTCAAGTAATAACAAACATGTTACATATAAACCTATAATAAAAAATCACATATGTATACATAGAAAGTTTCATTATTAAGCAGATCAAAAGCACACAACTTATATTGGAAGGTTTTTAAACAAATATATGGAGACACAGTATATAAATGTTAACTAAGTAATATATTCTCTAATGAAAAAAAAAAATAGGAATATCCAAAATAAATAAATTACGGGGGCTCTGCGTGTGTGTTGGTTATGATATGACTCATGGGGTGAAAATTTAATTTATCAATTATCAATGTATCACATTTTACCAGGCTGTTCTCCTTATGACTCACATGCTATGATGCCAGCTCCCAATAATTTTTGATAGTATGTGATTTGTGGCTTAGTCAACTTCTTCTGGTAACAGGTCAATTTCAGTCACACATAAACCCAGAATCAAGTCTCCGGAGAAGCCATGGGCTGTTGAACATGTTGGGCTGGGCTATTCTGATGCCGATTGGGGCGATGGTAGCCCGATACATGAGGAAATTGGATCCAATTTGGTTCTACTCACACGCTATCATTCAGTCATTGGGCTTTATATTGGGCCTCATTGGTATTATTTGCGGATTGGTATTGGAAAATCGTCTCAGCACCTCTGTTAATAAGCACAAAGGCATTGGTATCACCATTCTCGTATTTGGCTGCCTACAGGTTAGTTTGGTCTACTTTTTACATTTTATTTTTTAAGGTATAATAATTTCATAATTTTAATCACACTCCAAAATATGTGATAATTATAAGTTGCTTAGGACAAAAGCAAATTGCCCATTTTTTTGTTTTGTTACTTAAGTTGAAATCCTACACTATTCTTTTTCCTTCGAATTCAAGAAACCCTATTCTTCTAGAATCAATCTTTCCAAATCATGTGACAAATTTACCCTATTAAATATGTGGCAATTAACGGTCGTTTTAAATGATGTAACTATCAACGGTTGCATCCGGTGCACCAAATAACAATTGATAAAGTAAGAAAGAGTGAATGATGATATGTTTGAATACTCTTCTTTGTTTCCTTTAAAAGCTTAATATGAACTATAGTCGTAACATTTTAGTGCTTCTTAAATCTTGTTACAAAAACTAAACTTATATAATTTGCAGGTTATTGCAGTTTTGGCTCGACCAGACAAGACATCTAAAGTCCGAAAATACTGGAATTGGTACCATTTTGGCGTGGGGAGGGCTTTAATATTTTTGGCGGCGATAAATGTGTTTTATGGGATCCATTTGGGGAATGCGGGATCCAGTTGGAATGCGGGTTTTGCTGTAATTCTTGTCATCTTTTTCCTCATTTCTCTCGTTTTAGAGCTCAGGCTGATCTTCAGAAAGTGATATCTCCCTTCTTTTTATTTTTACTATTTATTGTACACACATTTTACTTGATGACTTGTAGTAACTTTTATTTGTAATTATTGTTGACACGGATTTTCATATTTGATTGTTCTTTTTGGCTTGGCTGCAAACGAGATTAGAATCTAGTTATTGAACATTGATCCAACTCGAACCAAATGATGTTTTGCTAGCTAGCTTGATGGAACAAACGACTGAGTTGCTCACTTGCTAAAATTATTTTTTCTTCCTTTCTACGTTTTCATCATTGTGCTGAGTTTTCTTATGCTAAGAGAAAATAAATATCAGTGATGATGCATGGATCCATGAAATACGACAATATATAACAAGTGAGCTCTGTAACTTGCAATGACTAAAAAAAAAAAAAAAATAAATAATATATATAATACACAATACAATAAAGTATAAAAAAATCATTTAAAGTGATTTCTTCTAACATTTTGTGAATTCAAATATATCAATAATTTCTTAATAATCATTTTCTGTCTTTTAACCCATCTACTTGTTTATTTTTAACTTTTTTATTCTATCACAACCAAATCAATGATTCTTAGTAATTATATTATTTTAAATACATTAAAAACTATTAAAACATTACAATAACCAAACAATTATAATGAAACGTGTTTTGATATATTTTCAATTTTTCTTGTCGATGTTGCCAACTCTTTTATTTCCAATATATTTTCGATTTTTCTTGTTGTTGTGCCAACTGCTTGATTTCCAATGAAATAAATTAATAAATACGGTAAAAGAATTTATTTTTAAATAAAAACAAGATTACATTTGAAGGGAAAGGGCTAAAAATAGTAATCACGAATACAGCGAATAGACAAATTTAAATATACTGATTGAAAAAATCCTTAGAAAAGCTGTAAATTTGGCAATTGCATTGATTTCACTACTATTTAGTTTAATTATTATTTATATTTAAAATATGTATACTAAGGTTAACTTATAAGCTTGTATAATAACCCCATATAATATACATGAAATTATATAAATTTATGGCCCCTTATATTATATATATATTAAAATAAAATAGCCCCTCTAAGAGCATCTCCAATGTATTGTAAATTGGGGTAAAATATTTGTCACATAAGTTAAAAAATCTTATGTGGCAAAAAAATTGTAGACAATGTCTAGCACGACATTGTCTATTTAACATTTTTCCTAATCTATTGATCATTTTAAATTAATTAATTATTTCTTTCCTTTTTTATTCAATTAATAATTAATTATTCCCTACGATCCACATTTATCATTGGAGAAGTTATTTTAATTATTTCTATTCTATTATTTATGCCATTGACAATCCATGATCTAGCATTGGAGACACTCTATTGAAAAAATTCAAGGAGTCCGGGGCGATCGATCTTCATGCCCTGCATCACGGCCACCACCACTTTTGTGTACCTTAGGCTTAAGCCCAAGGTCAAAATTTTTATTTTTAAATTAGTAACCATAAAATAATTTATACATATATTGGTTTAAGTAGTATAGCCTAACCCAATAATTTTAGTATTAGTCTATTTACGATCAATGCAAGGTACGTTGAGGTTTTGGCTACAGCTCTACGTACACATGTTGGATACGAATACGCGTCCCACACGAATTTTACATTTTTTCAGGGGACATGAGGAGAACATGTGGGATATGACTCCGACACGGGTTTTTATATATTTTTGTTTGTTGAATTAAATCATTAATTGTGTCATTTGATTGTTCGGAATAAAAAGTAGTTCAACTTAATATATAGATAAAATTAATTTATTGAAAGTTACCTATTTTAATAACTTGTTCTCGTACGTGTTCGCATAGTATCATGTATCAATATAATTTAGAATGTAAATATTGTCCACGTTTGTAGGCAGCTAAGAGTGCCTTAAGGTACACACTAATTTTTTGGTGTAGTAAATTTTAAAAAATAATTTAATAATTATATATTATATATTTTTAATAGGGAAAAATAAAATTAGGTTATAAAACAACATTCTTCATTAAGGCTGGGAGTACTTTGTTGGGTTGGATAAGCCCCTGGTTAGTAATGTCAAAACAGACCAAAGTTCACACGTTAAATCATAAGCCCGCATAATGAGTGGATCTGGGCTTCTATTCTCCGGACCCGCTTGATCGCAGGCTTTTTGGCCCAATCCATTATGCACACAGGTTTTTATGGGTCGGTGCGATGTGGCCATTTTTTAGTGTTTTTTTTTATATAAATTTTATTATAAATTTAAAATTATAATTTATATTGATTAAAATTATAATCGAAGATATATTTATATTTTTTATATTCTATTTGCCTGGTAGAAACTTTAAATATTATAATATTTTTTTATTTTTTTTATTAGATTTTAACATAAAAAGGTAATTTTATTAAAAAATTTAAAATCTGCTTGGCCCGCGATACGGCGAACCTAAGTTTTCTCGACCCACAAAATACAGGCCGGGCTTGGCCCATTTGACAGGCAAAAATGTGTATGTATTGTACTTTTGAAAACAAATTGTGATTTTAGGTGTACTGAAAACGAACCGTGTATTTAGGTGATTTCGCAATCTAAAGCTGCGAAATCATATTTATTTATATTTTTAAGCGAATTGAAGATATAGCGTCATCATTCGCCGGAATCGAAATATCTGCAAGATCGGGGTCACAATTTGTATCATTTTTTTTATGATTTCGCAGGCTAAAACTGCGAAACCTAATTTTATTAAAAAAATAATTTTATTTTGATTTCACAGTCTGAAGCTGCGAAATCATGTTTTGTTTGTTTTTTTCCTTTTTTATGATTTCACAGGCTAAACCTGCGAAAACTATTTTTATTAAAAAGAAATCTTATTTTGATTTCGCAAGCTTAACATGCGAAATCCAATTTTTTTCTTTAAAAAAAAATATTTTATTGTTGTTTCGCACCTTAAGGGTGCGAAACCTATTTAAAAAAAATTTAAAAATTTGATTTTGATTTCGCAGTCTAAAGCTGCAAAATCCAGATTTTTTTAAAAAAAAAAAAGGTTTGCGATTCTCTATTTCTTATTTTTAAAAAATGGTAATTCCTATTTTTAGATACAAGTTTTTTTCTGTTTAATAATCTGTTAAAAGATATTGTACGCGAATTTGACCTAGTAAGATAAAAAAAATAAGTTTATTCATATATAAATTAGATAAAGCAGATTATTTACTAATCAAAATTTTATTTGATCTAGTAAGATAAAAAAAATAAGTTTATTCATATATAAATTAGATAAAGCAGATTATTTACTAATCAAAGTTTTTCCAAACATATCGAATTTGATCGATAAAAAAAATGAGTTTATTCATATATAAATTAGATAAAGCAGATTATTTGCTAATCAAATTTAAAACTTATCCATGCATTTTTTCAAACTTATCCCCATGCAGTCGAAAGTTAGCCTTAGCCGACAAATTATATGCTTTTCATAAATTTATTTTATAAATTATTTAAGTGTTCGATAAAATAAAATCCTATAACATTCTTTTTTTTCAAATTAATTATTGTATAAATTATTTCTCACAAATGTAATGTTCACCTATTAATAAACACTTAATAATTCAATTTTCTCCCGTCCAATAGTTGCACAAAGCAAAAAATGGAGGTGGACGTCCTCATTTTTCATTTAATCATTTTATAAATGTATTATTATTTTTTATATATTTTAATGATAACTTTTGCAATAATTAATATCTACAAATTATTTAAAATACCATATAAAAATAGTACTAAAAGTAATTTGAAAATTTTAGGAAACTTCTTGAGCTCACATGTAAATATCTAAAGTACTAAATATAATTTGAAAATATTAGAAATTTTATTAAGTTCACATGTAAATATCTAAAAGTATTCCGTGAGAATTTATCAAGGGAGAATTCTAAAAAGTTTTTTAACAAATGAACAACATATATAAATATTTCAAAGAAAAGAAAAGTGACAAGTTTGGAAAAATTCATGGATAAGTTTAAATTTGTTAATAATCTGTTTATCTAATTTATATATGAATAAACTTATTTTTTTTTGATATTACTTATGACAGCGTATATTATTTCTTTAACAGATAGCGACAATATTTTTTTAACAGATAGCGAAAGAATTCTGCGAAATTTATTGTGCCATAACGTGAAACCACAATAAAAAAATTTAGTTATAAAAATTAGGATTTCGCAGCTTTAGACTGCGAAATCAAAATAAAATTATTTTTTTTTAATAAAAATAGGTTTTGCAATTTTAGCCGGTGAAACCATAAAAATAAAAAAAAATAATAAAAATATGATTTCAAACTGCGAAATCACCTAAATACACGAGCCGTTTTCAATACACCTAAAATCACAATTTATTTTCAAAAGTACAATACATACACATTTTTTCCCATTTGACACTACTACCCCTGTTTATACTATGTGACCTTTTTTCTTTTGTTTAACCAGTGATGGAGTTGCCACGATTCAGTTGATTTGATTACATCCTACGTAGACTCTTGAAACATAGTTAAAATTATTAATAATAAATAAACAAATAACATGTTGGACTTTAGTTCAGAGCTAAACGCGCTTTAAATGGATCGTAGCATAATATAAATAAAAACTAATTAAGGATCAAGTCTCCCTCTCATGTAAAAAGATAACATGTCAGAAAAGAACATTCACACTAAATAAAACTATGATGCCAGATAGTTTAGTCTTGAAGAATTAGAAGGGATAGAGGATGAAATAATGTTCGAGCAAATTTCAAAAATTTGTGCTTAATTAATTTACGTGTTTTTAATAAAGTATTCGACTTTGTGAATAATATTCATTGTTATTTGTTTCTCATATATACCGAGTTATTTCTTAAAAGAAGCAAGAAATGAAAAGGAAAACATCACATTTTCTTCCAAATTTCTCGCGAATGCACGTTTCTAAATACAAACCAAATATAGTATCTCTTAATCAGTAATCACGTTAATGCGAAAATTAAAAGTAAAGTTAAAAATCGTAAATGATCATACCAGAATCTCTTTTTTTCTTTTTTTTTTAAATCTCTCATACAATAAATTGAAAACGAAATTTAACAATCTTAAGAAGGCCAAAAAAAAAAAATTAAATAAATAAAATGCTCTCACGCACACAAAATTGGTATCCATAATAGCTAACTTAACTAGCTAGATAGCCCCATGAAAAGGAAAGATCCGAGAGATAACAATCTGAAAGCATATGCAAACGCGATAATTAATTAATTAAATTACCCGATTAATTAGAGACGGTCCGCGCACGTTGAACCGCCCTCATGAGCAAGCTATCCTCTTGCAGAATAATGCAGACCGGCGAGTTCCCGATCCCACGCGCCTTCGCGAGCGTGATCTCCTTCATCAGCGCCAGAAACTCGCTCGGATAGATCGTGCCGCTCCGATCGGCGTCGAATCTGGTGAAGAGCAAATCGTAGATTCCGGCGATCTCGTCCTTCGATTGCAGCTCGACCTCCATGGACGACGTCTGGTTGCGCTTCTCGAGCTCGGCGCGTGAGAGCACGCCGTTGCCGTCGGCGTCCAGCGCGTGGAACTTCTCATTCGCCCATTTCTCGAACGCCGGCGAGTCGTTGACGAACGCCGTCACGATCGGCCCGTCAACAAATTCTACGCTCATTCTGAAACTCCTGATTAAATTGGTTTGTCTGTGGCAACCAGGATATGATACAGTGTTGATCGGCGAGTTTATGCGTGATGGTGGGTGGCTGATGGGATGGATGTATTACTTATTTTGGGGTAATATGGATTAGAAGTGCGCCGTTGATTCGAAAGGGATGCTTTATGGCGCATTCATAGGCGGTCATGTCTCGTGTGCAATGCACATCCTAACCAAATTCCTCCTATTTGCTCCTATTTGTTAAATCTGTTGATAGCTTAGGTGTGAATTCCTAACTTAGGTGTGAATTCCTTAAACATCTATTTTCCATTTGTAATTTTCTATAATAATCAACAAGTTGACATGTCTTTTTGTAAAAATACCCTCTAATTTCTTTCTTTTTATAATTTTTTGTTTAGGGTATAAAATATGACTTTTTCCCTTTTTCTTTTCAAGCTCATTGGGTAAAAAAAAACGTTCCGTCCCGTCCCTCAACCCTATTTTCTATCACCGCTGTTCTAAACCTTGGAGACTGCAAAGGAACGAGGCTTGCTGTTCTAAACCCTTTTTTTTTCCTTTCTACTTCTTCTACTTTCACCTCCAGATTGGATTTTACCTGGCTAATTTCTCGATCGACGGGTTCGAGAGCAAATCTTAATCGTTTATTGATGATTAAATCAATAATTGGGGCAAACTAGAAAAGGCACTATGATAAGTCCAAAAAGTTGAACTACCAAATATAGGGGGTACTGACCTCAAAGAGACCAGCGACCTGATATGGATCTTGAATACGTCACAACGAGCTTCAAAGCCTTCAATTATCTTCCAAGCGACCTCGCCAATCCTGCAAAACAACGCCTCGAACGGGTCGGATTTCGAGCCCGTTAAGGCCCTCCGACGCTTAAGTTAATAAGCGAAATCAAACACTCAATCCCTTCACTCAAATCATACAAGATACCATTATAATGAGAGGTATACACCTCCTTTTATAGAGATAAAAGGAATCCTCCACAATTTTGGGTTACCTTCTCACACCACAATTCCATAAATACCACAACTGTCTTATAATTAGGATTCCTCCCATATAGTAAATTCCCATAAATAATAAATTTCTCAATAAAGTACCAAAATAAGCCGTGGCATACAGCCCACCAGGCCCATAACAATCCACGCATATCGGGCTCAAGTACACAGCCCAAACCACAAGAGATCACGACCCTATATGAAAACTCATCCCCATACTACAGGTCGCTACTCTTCACAAACCAGCTCGCTCACTTCTCAAAATCACAACACAGCTCGCTCATCTTCTAGGAGGAACACCCTCTCCCATAAATGAGGTCGCTTACCACAAATAACCTCATACATCAAATAATATTAAGTATGGACATTTTGGTCCGCATCACACTATGAGTTTCATTATTTATTTAAGATCCACAATATGTTTCTTTCAAAAATCTGGCTGAGCAAATCTAAATACACCAACAGATATTTTCATTCATATTTGTATTATGGTTCAATCTGGATTATTTTTGTTTCTCGAATCTCTTTTTATCAATTTGGTGTGCGATTATGCAGTTTTGATATAAAATTGTTGTGCCTATTTTCACTACATGATTAGTTGTTAATTTCTGATTAGGTTAGGTATTTCAATTCTAATTTCTTGATTTTTTTTCATTTGTATGTTAGTTCTGATTTCAATCTATGGTTTTTTTGCCGTTTATTCATAGACGGTTGTCTTTTGATAGATTTGTGTCTTACGATGTTATTCGTTTATTTTGAATTTAGATCTATTTTTGTTTCGTAGGTGTGTTTCATAGTAAATATTGGAACGCGTATTTGAAATTACATACTTTTTTTTCATTTTTATCCTCCTAAAAAAATTAGAGTTTATGTTATTTCTATCTCACCCACTGTTCCTTTTCATTTCTTCATTTGGAAAGTATTATGACTTTGTACATCCGCTATTCCTTTGCAGTCTCTGGTCAGTAAATCAAAATCAATGATTRTTGTTTCCTTGAAGATTCTAAAGTTTGATTCATTGAGGATTTTGTATTGACAAAATCAGGTTTGAATCCATTGAAGGATTTTGCATTGTGTATTCATTTCATTTGGAATTGTGTATTGTCAATTTTTGGGGGAAGAAGGAGAAATATAGGAGATTGAACAACTCCTAGAACGCGCGGTGTGTGCTCGGTTTCAGCATTTTAATTACCAGACCGAATATATAGATGTAATTATGTGTTTGGAATTATATATTTGCAGTTGTTGTTTTTTTTGTTTAATTCTTTTGTGTTTTTGTGGGTGATGCATGAATTGACAGTTCATTGACGTTAGTCTCCGTAAGGAGACTCTTGGAGAAGGATTTTGGGCCTTGAGAATTCTACACTCGATGTGCACAGGATTCATTCGGGATTACTTGAAAAAGGTTAACTTATTGCATTTTTCTGTTTTTGGTGATAATTGTTATCTCCTAAGTCCACTAATTAATGCTATAACAAAATGTTCAAAGAGATGCTAATAAGTTTTTTTAGAAAACTTAATCTGCCACATTTTCATATTCCGACTTATGGATGTTTAGTTTCGTAGATTTGTAAACCCGTGATTTTAGTGTCAATAGTTTCTCATTATCTTTACAAGTGCTGAATTTCAAACATTTGATTTACTGGTGGTTTATTATTTAGATCTGAATAATCATTTTTTCTTCGTAAGCTCTGGATAATTATTTTGTAAAGATAATAATAGAAAATACATCGGGGGTTCGTGGATAGTTTGTTTAATGCAGTTCGGATCTGCAGATCAACGGCAGAGCTGCGTTTGCATGTTTCTCGACGTTGATTAGCTAGTAAATATAATAACGCTTTGCGTATACACGCGTGTATTGAGATTTGCGAACGTGTGCATCATATTGGAGTGGACTGAGGTTTTTGAGTGAAATGGAGAAGGAGAGGAAGAAGTATCCTATTGGAGCAGAGTTTTATACTCTGTACGAGGAGGTGGGGATGGGAGCCAGCGCGTCTGTTCATCGGGCACTTTGCGATCCGCTCAATGAGGTGGTCGCCATTAAAATTCTCGCTTTTGAGCGCAATAACAGCGATCTGGTAACCTCCCCGAGTACCAATTTGATGAATATGTGTTTTTGCCTGTGGATATATTTTGGATTCTTTAGCTACTTGTGTTTGCGAGAGTGTTCTGATTTTGTTCTCTTTGAATATCTGTTGACAATTCTGATTTGAATATGAATGCGCTGTCCACTTATGGGGTATGCGAAAAGGTTGATTAATGTCGCTCTTTGATTTTGGTGATATAATCTCTTTCTTTAATAATAATTCTGATTGTGTGTTCGATGGGGAATTTTCTTTTCTTCTGAGGTTGTTGGTGTATATATGTTCGATTTAATATCAGTAGGTTGCATAATATTATATTTGCAAACGCACTTGGTTGTTGTAGATAAGTTAACACTGGATTCTGCCAAGGTTTCATGGCATTAGTATTGTTTTTTAGATGTCAGTTTCGAATCACTCGGAGTTGGATGTTAGAAAAAATGTTTCCTTATTTGGTTGCTAAGCTGAAAATGATGAAGACAGTGTATAGTTGTGCCATTCAATAGTATTTGATTATGTTTGTTAAAAATGATATATATAATTTTGGTTCTTTAGAAATTAATTCTCTATATAATTTCACAACTTAGTCATTTAGCACTTCATTGGAGGTGCTATTTTTTTTTTGGGTTTGAAACTGTTGGTGTACAGTCGTCGGAGGATTTTTATTGTTATTCATTTATGTTTAATGCAATGCTCTCATTTATGTTTAATGCAAATGTTGGTGTACAGCCGTGGGTTTGAAACTTTAATAATGCCTGATTGTGGTAAATTAGTTTATTCATTTATGTTTTATGCAATGCTCTCAATTGTCTAGGCTAGAATAAACTAATTTACCACAATCAGGCATTATTAAAGTTGATCTTTAAATATCTCAAACAATCAAATATTATTAAATTTGTCTGATCTATTATGTATTTCCTAGGCTATTCAAATCAACTTCAGGAGCTCTTTGGTTTTTTGGCCTTCGCGTTCGTTGCCTGCACTTATGAAGTCCATGTTGGCAGACTCGATGGAAAATTCGATTATTTTTTGCATATTTTTCTGTTTAGATATATTTTTATGGTATTTATTGTATATATGTTTAGATCTAATTTTATTTTATAAATCTCCATTGTTGTACATGATTTACAGTGGAATTTAATCGAGTTTTTTCATTGCTTTGAGCTCTTACATGGTGTTTAGCGATGAGGGTAGGTTTGGTTTATTATTTAATTTTTTCCATTTGTTGTATTTATGGTATTTTTGTCCATTTCTTGGCCCCAGTTTTTGATTAGGACTTGATCTGTTATATATACGATTATTATGATGAATAAAATGATCCAATTATTTTTATATTTTGATTTTTATTGTCAGTAGTTTATTTTGTTCACCCACTTTTTAAGAGATTGAATTTAGGGGATAAATTTTTTCAAAACTTCATTTTTTGTTGTTCTATATTATTCAATTCATCAAAAGTTTCAATTTTAATATAATTTTGACACATTTTTGTATTAAACTTTGGTTAAACGTAACAAAAAAATAAATAAACTGGGATGGATATATACACATTGTTTTATTTAAATTGTGTATCAATATATTTGGAATTTCTATTCTATAAATTTAGTGAATTTCTATTCTATAAATTTAGCGATTTTATTTCAATTAATTGTATGTTTTATTCTAGGCTGAGAGAAATTTTCTGGCCTTTTTTAAACATCTATTTTCTGTATATATTTTTATTTCATCAATCATTGGTTTTAGGTTTGGTGGATTTGCTTACTCAGTTATTCGCTTCTTCTTCTCTTCTTCTTCTTCTTCTTTTTTTTTTATTTAATTTTTTATGGCTATTAGATGATATAAAATGATTATGCATTCTCTTACTTCAATTAAAACAATAGATTGTGAATTTAGGTTTAGTTTTGTGTATTTAATACCTCGATCCCAAAAATTATATTTATATATATATATATATATATCCATGAGAAAAAATCAAAGTCTGCAATAAATAAATAAATAAAATGAACAAATAAAAACAATAATTTGTATGCACTTACATACTTAATCCTGGCGAAGGGGAAGTAGATTTTGCAAAAGAAAAAATAAATAGTGAACAAGAACATAACATAAAAATTAATATATTATAATAATAATAATAATAATAATAATAATAATAATAATAATAATAATAATAATAATAATAATAATAATTGGCTGCAATTGTTTGTTATAATTAGGGATTTTCTTGGGATGGTTGGTCAGGTTTGTATAGACATTGTCGGCGAATTTTATGGAGAAGTTTTGTGAGAATGAATACGTGATGTCGATTCTTCCAGGTGATGAAAAAGTATATCTTAACTATGACACAATTTGCAAAACATATGTAAATGGAGAAAATCAGCATCAAGTGTACTCGACAAATTTTTTAAACACGATAAAGTGCTCCGCAATCTTCAATCATATTCTGAAGTTAAAAGTTGGAGTTCCAGTTATGTTAATTAGAAACATGGATTAAGTTTCAGGGCTATGCAATAGTACTAGATTAGTTGTTAAACAACTTAGAAACCGCATTATTGAAGTAAAGATTTTGTCAGGAACTAATGTTGGGACGAAGTTTACATCCCACGTATGACATTGAGCCTTTCGGATAGTAGAGTTCCGTTCAAATTTCAAATGACAGTTCCGATTATTGTTTGTTTCGTAATGACTAAAAACAAGATTAAGAATATATATTTTTATTAGGTCCATAATTTGATATTTGAGCATATATCTGATCATGTATTACTTATTTAGCAGAAAACTATTATTTTTGAAAAGTTTATTGTTGAAATCATAAAAGAAAAAAATTCAACAACAATTCCTTATTTATTAGATGTCGTAAAGAGGATGATGTATAATTCATAATTATTTATCTTTATATTTTTGTCATTTGATGAAATTTAAATTATTCTTATGTATATATGTTTTTAAATATACATTTTGTATTTTGCACGAGCAAGACAATAAATTTCACAACTTATATTGAAATTTCCTAATATAGCAATTCAAAGTAATATGGATATAAATAAAAATCAGAGATTCTCTTTTATTTATTTGAAAATATTATCAATGATGACAACACTACATATAGGTATAAAAAAATTATCGTACTTAATAAGTATTTATAGTATTTAATAGTTGTGTACGATATAATATTCATATAATATATATATATATATATATATATATATATATATATATATATATATATATATATTTCATATTGTATCTGATAAATAAACATGTTTTTCTTCTATTTAATTATTTTCATTATATATCTACTTCACCGAGTGAAGTAAGATATTTATCTCTAATTAGTTAACATGAACGTGGTTTCTGTAATTATTAATTTACTTCCAACCAAGATTTAGCTTATCCATTTGTGTTGGATAGGTTATTGAGAAGATAGAAAGATTGATAGCGATAATGAAGGTGACGGTGGAGTAAAGAAGATGATGAAGAGGCTGTCAACAATTTTAAATAGCCTACAGTGCTAATATGATGAACAGTACAACATAATGAATTGATTAAATTGACTACCCGTGGTTTGATTTTTAAAATTATATATTTGAAGTCTTTATCATATGTGAGTGGTGGATTGTATAAGATATTTTTGTTTCATTATGTTGCAATGTCGATCGAAATAGTAAAGAGGCAAAAATGCTTGAAATTCTTTTTATGATTCACAAGTTCAATTTCCATGTGTACATAATTATAGTTAATATTTTACACATCTTATATTTAGATCAAATACTTTTTTCCGTTACATTAATAATTGACTTTGTGAAGTTAATAATTTATTGATATATTTTATATTTTTATGTGTTTTTTTTTTTCGATATGCCCGCGTAAAACGCGGGTATTCGAACTAGTTAATTACTATTTCTTTTTGTCCAAGAAATACAACGAAGAGGTTGTTGGATTAAATAAAAATTAATATTTCCAACGTGGAATTGAGTGAGATCGAAAAGTAAAATGAGGAGTTAATTTGATATAGAACGATTAAAATTAAAGGTTGAATATGACCAGATTCGGGTAATTGATTTTGGAGAATTAAAAAACCAAAACCAAATTTATATAAAATCTAAAATTAATTATTTACTATCCACCCTATTTGTTAATGATGTTGACACCATAACCTATGTGTCAATCAACCATTACTCCGGATGATATATGTCATCTATCTGTTGGTCCGGATGATGAGTTGTCAGTCTCTCAGGGTTTGTATTAAAATCTTACCAATTTGGGATTTTTTGTCCGGTATAAATAAGAATTTTTTTCTATATTTCATTACAATTACAATATTTTCTTCTCTAATCCTCTCTTATCTACAAGTCCCTTTTTTAAGGAAAAAAAATTAAAATATCTTAGATTTCTTTCTTTTCAAATCTGCAAATTATGAATTGTAATCTGCAAATAAAATTCTCAAGCGGTTTCATCCGAATGGACAGAAACATCTAAGACAAGAGCTTTTTGCAGATATGTTCTTGAATTCAAGCGGGAATTGAAGACTGGACAGAATAATTAAAATGATTTAATTCGAATCTTTTAAGATCTGTATAAAAAGGTTCTTTGATATTTTTAGATCTAATATTTATTGTATTCTGGTTGTTATGTATTTGTGCCTATAATTCTGATTTATATGTTGATCGATTATCATGCCTTGAGTATTCTTCAAACATGTTCTTGAACTCACTCGGTCTTATGATATTTATAGATCTAATATTTATTATTTTTGGTTGTTATGTATTTGTGCCTATAATTCTGAATTATATGTTGATCGATTATCATGCCTTGATTATTCTTCAAACATGTTCTTGAACTCATTCAGTTTTATGAATAAACAATTAGATAAATTAAAAAATTAGATCGGCTTATTCGGATAAGTTAAAATCCATTTTTGTTTTTTTTTAATTTTATTATTTTCTTCGTATTCCAGGTTGGGTTCACGAGAGTATATAATTGTTTATAATTCTAGATTGTTTATAATTGTTAATTTAGGGCATTTACTTTTTGCAACGGTATATTACATTTTTTTTTATTTTTTTTGCAGATCTTCAGGAGTTTTTCCTTTTTGCATTCGTTTTTTTGCATTAATTTATTTGCTAAACTTACAAAATATTATTAGTTGACGCATTAATTTATTTATTTATTTTGTTCAGATTTCCTTTTTATATTATTATTTTATGTTAGTTTTGTCTTGGCAAAATATTTTTGGCAGATTTATTTGTTTAAACTTCATAGAAATCAGTTCACGTATTATCAATTTTCATAATCTTACGAAATATACCCAAAATTGTAACATATTCATAAAATCGAAAAGGAAAAATATTCATCCTTATTATTTTAAGGAAAAAAAGAACAATTACAAAAAAACGATTTTTAGCAAATCAAGGAGTACGATTATAAAAATCCAATTCGAGAGAATTATAAAATATCTTGCAAAATTAAGACACCAAAATCATGTAAAAATTGTCTTATATAAGGGATAATCGTTTACTTATTTTTATTTTCCATATATATAATGTACAAATAATTAAAATATTGCTTAAATTCATTTTGCACGAATTCACCTTACCTCTCGCTCCTAATAGTGGATCTACTAAGACGTAACTACACATACTTAAAATTAAATTAACAACTAATTATGTTAGTTTTGACTTTTAGAATTAGTTAAATAATGTATGAATATATATATCTATCAAAATATCTCTTCCCCCTAAAACCAATTCTCTTTTTAATTGTTTAAACTTCATGTTTCTCATTTAACACATTAATTTATTTGCTAATGAGGCCTTTTTTTAGCATTGTAATAATCATTGTAATTTTAATAGTTATTAGAACAATATATATTAATATCTTTGATAATCTCACAGAATAAATAAAAAAAGAAGATTAACAAATCAGGGCAAATATTAATAATCTTACAGACTATACCCAAAATTCAAAACTTTAAATAGAATCATATAAGATAATAGATTGATCCTTATTCTTAATAAGGAAAAAATGAACAATTAGTAAGAAAAAGATATTCTCTATTTAACAATCATAATTATGATAACAAACTAAGAATGAAAACTGTAACATGTTCAAAAAACCATAAAGGAAAAATATTATTTCTTATTTTTATTAAGGAAAAATCATAAAAATATTTCCAGTGGTTTGAATATAAAATTATAAAAATATTGCAGTGGTTTGAATATAAAATTTTAATCTTTAAAAATATAATCCCATAAAATATTTATCTATAACTCCAAAAAATAATAAATATCTTGCAAGCTTCCCACACCAAATTAATATGTCTTTTTCCTTATACTAGTATTATACCCGTGCGATGTACGGGAGAATAATTTTAAAGTTTAGTTTATCAAATTTTTCATATTATTTTTATGTTGATAATATAGTAAATAAGCGGTTACACTTATTTGAGCCAAAGTAGAATAAGATAAAGATTAAAATAATAAATTGAAAAAATTGAAGAATTAAACATTATATAGAACATGGTTAGCAAAATTATTATTAATCATAAATTTATAATTTACAAATTATTAAATACGTCCTTGTACACAACATTCGTAGTTTTTTTTTACATCTATTTTCCTCATCGAAAATCAAGATTTTTAAACCTTTTTCCGTTGGTCACCCTTGATATTGCAACATACAGTTGACCATGACTGAAAACAGGTTTTTTCAATAAAAATTCAACGTGGGATAGAGATTGGCCTTGACTTTTATTAATTGTCATTGCCTTCGTTGAAACTTAAACGACATCATAGGATTTGATGGTATTACGGTCATTCGTGGGATGAGTACTAATTCACATGCGTTACTTTCTTGGAGAATTGTTTCCTCGAAAACATGATCACCCAGTTCATAACTACCAATCTAGTTCCATTGCACAAACCAAGTGAATGATTAATATTTCTTAACAACATGATTATAGTACCAATTTTCAATCGTAGCTCATGATTCAACAACCCAAAACACTTGAATGTGTTAAAAAACCCGGGTGAGTGGACATCTTGCAAAATGTCAATATTAGCATCAGATTTGCAAAAACTCGGGTGAGTGGACATCGTATCTCATAATTCTTTAATATATTGCCTAGAATCGATATGATTGTTATAATATCTATGAATATATAGATGTTAATCAAAATAAAAAAATATATTTCGATCATGTTTTCTTTTTTCAAATATAGAAAATCTATTAAAACCTAAAAGTCAAGGACAACGTATCCTTGATTGGAATAAAAATCATTATTAATTACAAATTAAAACATCTATTTTTGGGAAGAAGAATATAACTTTCTAAAAATAACACAGTTAAAATTTATATCTTTAACTCCTATAATTACTAAATACCCTGCAAGATTACCACACCCAACTAGTCTTGATTTTTCGTGTATTATGGATGATATTTTCTTATAATTCCTAAAAAAATTAGAATAGACATTGTAAACAGAGATTTAAAATCCCCCTCTAATATTGCAATTATATTTACTAATATTTTGTAAATTTTCCTAATAATTTCTAATAGCACTAAATAACCACTAATTATATCATAAATGATTTCATTTCAACCGGTTGTTTTGTAATATAGTTTGAATAGAGTAGGCAATGTAAACAGAGATTTAAAATTCCCCCTAATGGTGCAATTATATTTTCTAATATTTTGTAAAATTTCCTAATATTTTGTAATACCACAAATAATCGCTAATTATGTTAAAAATTATTTCATTTCAACAGGTTGTTTTGTAATATAATCTGAATAAAGTAGGAAATGAAAACAGAGATTTAAAGCCCCCCTAACTGTGCAATTATATTTTCTAATATTTTATAAAATTTTCTAATATTTTGTAATACCACTAAATAACCGCTAATTATATTGTAAATGATTTCATTTCAACCGGTTGTAAAGTAATACAGTTTAAATATATACCAACCAAAAAACCTCTTTGCCACTAATTAATTGATACGCATCAATTAAGGAAAAAAATCTTAGATTATCTTTGATTGTTCGTATTATGAACTATTAAAATTAGAATAGATTATAATAGTTAGAATAGATAACTATAACTATAGATAACTATTAAATGCTCATCTTGCCCATAAAAATATCTAATGTAATTAATTCTAAATTCTAAATTATTTACCTGATTCTATTATAATATAAAACAATTTAGTGATTTTACTCTAATGTCATAAATAATAATTTTGAACTATAAATATATATTATATATTACACACACACACACACACACACACACACACACACACACACATATATATATATATATAGTTAAGAATCTATATATCAAAATACACCTTCAACCTATGTCCAATATTTTTTCCTTTATTTTACATGTAATAAATATAAAATTTATATGTTAACCAATCAATTATAATACAAGAAATATGCATATTTTTATTATTTAATTATTAATTTAATTAATTAATTAATTAATTAATCAATGCAACATCAGTTCGTGATTAGTGTTGTGTATATATAAATGTTGGCTAATACTTGGGTGAGACCGGTCTCATAGTATGAGACCACTTTTTACCATACCCATTTGTCCAACCCGCCCGCTGCTCAACCCGCCCGTTCACCCACCCATCCCCTAACCCTAGATATATAAAAAAAAAACAAAAAAAAACTGTTGTCATTCATTCCCAGCCGCCCCCCTTCCCGTCTTCAACGTTTCTCTCTCGCGCCGGCCACCGTCGTCCGGGCGGCCTCTGTCCTCCAGCGACCAAAAAAAATTAAAAATTATACTATTTGAATCTTCTTGACGCCCTCATTCTAAATCTGAAATCAGATTTACGATTTGATGTTCCGATCTTTGTAGATCTGAGGTCAAAGTTTATGAATTGTTAACTTTGATCTCAGATCTACGACGATTTATCGGGCCAATTTCAGATCGGAAACTACCATTTAACTCCTCACATTGCAATCTACGGTTTTATCTATTTATATTTTCAAATCGGTGAG
>BMAC01000541.1:393136-418374 GCA_014905375.1 Phtheirospermum japonicum | reverse complement strand
GGGGGGGTCTGGTTCTTGAGATCGGGGTGTGTTTTGGATTTGGGGTGTGGGTTGGGGGATTTGTTTATGGGTTTGGGTCTGGTTTGGGTGAGGATTCGGGTCAAATTAACAAAATAGTAAAATATGGTCTCATTCTATGAGACCGATTTCATCCAAGACCTACTCATAAATGTTATTTTGTTATGTTGACCATGTTTTTCACAATCTGTGTTTGTGTCATGTTAGACTTTATGTTCTGTTTTCTTATTAATATAATAATTAATCACAATATTGGCCTATTGAGTTTTGCTTATCTATTGTCTGGCAAACAATCAAGTGGTTATGCCCCATGATTAATTATCTACCTAATATATACGTTCAATAAAATCTTATGTTCGTTATATAAGAAAGCATATTCTTTATCAAAATAGATTAAATAACAGATTTTGTGGATATTTTAGAATTTTATAAATGGCCGATAATACTATATCTTATGACATGTCACAATTATATTGATTTATACCATGTACTTATGAAAATAAATAACTACATTTGATTATGACAATAATTGATGTAAAGAATCATCACTAATAAATTTCCTCATATTTGAACTCTTTCCAAAAGTATCACTTATTAATCTTTTTATTTGTCGTATATTATTATATATGATTCGTATGATTACTGTATATAAAGATTTTATTTTATTAAGTTGGTAATATTTTAATTATAAATAAAATATAACAACACATTCACATATCTTTGAAAAAGATTTGTATGTTTATAAGAATCCACCCTATTTGTTAATGCTTTTGACGCCTTAACCTATGTGTCAGCTAACCATTCGTTTGATGACATGTGTCATCATTTGGTAGACCCGAATGCTAAGTTGTCAGTTTAGAGTGGTTTGTGTTAAAATCCTGCGAAAATGTGTCATCATTTATTGATATGTTTCATCATAATTTATTATCATGTTCAAAATTCGAGCATACCATATATGTGAAAATTATCCATAATTAAAATGGCCGAAAGAATATTCGAAATAGGAGGAATATTGATTTATCAATCAATAATCAATCCGTTTTCCTTACCATGTAATTCAATAGTTTTTCTTTCAATTTTTATATAAGATATTTCAAAATCTCCATTAAAGTTTTTCACAAATTTTATGCGTGTATCATTGTCAAAAAGACCGTTAATATATATATATATGTATATACGAATCACTCGATGACTTGAAAAGAATAATGGGTAAATTAAAAATAATAATTTTTTTTGACATAATTGTAAAAACTTAAGAAAATCTGGCATAATTATAGAAAATTTCAATGTATCGTAATATTGTAAAAGAAAAACTTTCAATCCCGATATAAGCCAGAAAGCCAATGGTCCAATTAATAAGCCCAACCCTAAAAACCTCTAGGCGAAGCCGTCCGATTTTATGATCTAGGGTTTTAGATATTTTTTTAAATACTGTTACGTAGCCCATTACCGATCTAGGGTTTTAGATATTTTTTTAAATATTGTTACTTTGAAATAAAACAAACTGTATATCAACCCAAATGCTTGAAAAATATTTCATAAATACTGCTACTTTAAAACAAGTCCACATCCTCGACGGTTATATAAAGAATTTGAAGGGAATGAGGTTGGCGATAAAATCAATCAAAATCATTAAAAAAATCTAAAAAATACGTAATTAGTTAAAATAATGAGATGAAATCAATTAAAATCATTAAAAAAATCTAAAAATTACGTAATTAGTTAAAATAATGAGAGAATCTAGTATATTTATAAAAACTTTCTTATAATCGTAAAATTATAAAAGAAAAAGATAAATGAATTATTCTTATAATATCTCCTTCCAACTTTGCATCATCACAGTCCAATCCGATATAAGCCAGACCCATAGTCCAATTAAGCCCAACCCATTTTAGCCCATTCCAAGCTAGGGTTTTAGTATATTTTTCCCGTACGCAGCTTTCACCCTATTTATCTCCCTTCGACACTTTGTAGAACTCCCGCAGCGGAGCCGTTAGAGCAACTAGCAATGGTGAGAAAATGGAGTGAAAAATTTGCTTCTACTTAGTATTGTTCATTTCTGAGTCGTTTGCTGTTATTTCTTGAAGATGAAAATGATGTTGGACCAACACATGTTAATGTTTTTTTTGATTTTTCTAAGTACCTCGTTTATTTTTTTTGTTCGTGATTTTCGTTGAGTTTTATTTTTCCGTTCCTAGCTGTTTTAATTGATCTGTAGCAGCTCGATACCATTTACTCGACTTCTTGGATGTTTGGCAGATTTTTGAAAATTTCCCAGTTTTATTCTCTTATTGTGTATTTTTGGTGACATTTGTTTTTTATTTTAAGGATCTGAATATTTGTTAGAATTTCTACCGCCCTGAGTTTCGATGCTTTTTTTTTTTTTTTAATTTCGATTCTTTTATAAATAAATGCTTTTAAATTATTAGTAGTTTTTTAAGCACCCTTGCGTATCTAGGGTTTTTTATGCTTTTAGGCGAAATAGAAACAACTAGTATTGTTCGGATCTGAGTAGGCTCATAATAAGGAATAACTGTGTTAGCTGACTGTCGATTACAAACAGTTTAAAAGCATTTTGTGCCAATTATAGTATTTGCTTATACTGGGTGATGTTATTTACAGGTGTTTGTCAAAGCCCAGAAGTCGAGAGCTTACTTCAAGCGTTTCCAAGTTAAGTTCAAGAGAAGGAGGCGTAAGTCACCACTGACCCTTTGTTTGCTTTCATGTTTTAGATATACCATTTATTGACTTTGTTATGTTTCAATTCAGAGGGGAAAACCGACTACCGTGCAAGGATCCGCCTGATCAATCAGGACAAGAACAAGTACAACACCCCAAAATACCGATTTGTTGTGCGATTTGTATCCTTTTGTGCCCATCTCTATTTTTTTTCCTACATCGTTTGTTTCTGTTTACCAGTGCTCTTTTGTTGATGGGTTTCATTTGTTTTAGTCTCTACTTAACTCTCAGATTTAGTTTTTTATTGAAAATTCTTTTTGCCATCCTTTGAAATTCCTTGTACTTATAACTGTCTTCATGTTAATTTGCTAATGGTCATTGTTCAGTTCTTTTTGTGACCTAATTATCATGTTAGTTACCTTAACTTGACTTTATAGACCAACAAAGACATAGTTGCCCAAGTTGTTTCTGCCAGCATCACCGGTGATCATGTCCTCTCTGCTGCTTATGCCCACGAGCTGCCTCACTTCGGCCTTGAAGTTGGTCTTACCAACTATGCCGCTGGTATTGATTTTATCTATTACCCATTTTATTAAATTATTTGCATGACATTTTCATAATCCGACACTTGCCTTATTTGAAATAGCCTACTGCACTGGGCTTCTTTTGGCTCGCCGGGTCTTGAAAAAGCTTGAGATGGCCGATGAGTATGAAGGAAATGTTGAGGTAACTTGTTTGCATTTTACTGGTCTATCTGTCTTCCTGTTGGGTTGTGTGCAAGACATTTGTGCGATTATGTGTGTTTGTCAAATAAACTAGTGGATTTGTTGGTTGTTTTTAGGCCACCGGAGAGGATTACTCTGTTGAACCAGGTGAAACCAGGAGGCCTTTCCGTGCACTCCTTGATGTTGGTCTTTTAAAAACCATAACTGGCAACCGTGTTGGGTGCTCTAAAGGGAGCTCTAGATAACGGGCTTGATATCCCCCACAGTGAGAAGAGGTTTGCTGGTTTCAACAAGGATAGCAAGCAACTCGATGCTGAAGTGCATCGCAAGTACATCTATGGTGGTCATGTTGCTGCTTACATGAATGTAAGCCTTTTAATCTCTTGTCTTTTTTGTACTGTAGTTTCCGGATAATGCCATTAAGAGCTATGAATTAATTGTGTATTGATTATGTAGACTCTGACCGAAGATGAGCCTGAGAAGTATCAGACTGTGTTTAGCCAGTATATCAAAAAGGGTATCGAGGCAGATAACATTGAGGAGATGTACAAGAAGGTTCATGCTGCTATTCGTGCGGACCCCACTGCGAAAAAGGTTCAGAAGCAGCCACCCAAGGATCACAAGAGGTAAATATTTATTTCTTGTTTAAAGTTTGCATTTCGCTTTCTTGTAAAATGCTTTGCGCATTGTTTTTCTCTGCCCAAGTATACTGGTGAATTTTTAAAGGAATCTATAATAAATTATTATGCGCACACGTTGAAAAGTAGTTCATATGGTCATGTATAATGATATTGGCCTTTGTGTAGATTGTGATGTGTTTTTATGAAATGCCTTTTGCAGGTACAACCTCAAGAAGTTGACGTACGAGGAGAGGAAGGCTAAGTTGATTGAGAGGTTGAATGCTCTGAATGCTGCAGCAGGAAACGATGATGATACTGAGGATGATGACGAGTGAACTTCAGAGTTACAAGTCTCGAGTTTCCTTAAGTTTTGATTTTTTTTGTTCTAATGGATAATTTATGTTTTATTGCGTTTTGGGCACAAGTAGGTTGTGGAGTTCTATGATATGATTTAAGTCTGAACTTTAATCTATCAACAGTTTTATCTTTGAAAGACGACAGTCATTTGAGTTAAATGATTTGGATCTTTAGCCTTGCCTAATTTGTGTTTTTCGAGGTTTTATGGTTTTTAATATAGTGTGCAGTTAAACTCGTAAGATTGCACGCGTGACAATGTTTGTCTAAAGTGTTAAAAAGCTATGCGTTCTTAACTAACATCTGTAGTATCTGATCCAACATCAGTTGTTTTTAACTTGTTTAAACATTAGTTTGGGTGATATTGAACTTTGATGGGTCTCTTTTGCTTCATCCATGAAAACATTCTTTTACTGTTAGTAGATTTTGAAGAAAAATTAAAAGACTTTCATGTGTTGTGGTATATCGGTTAAAATGCTCTGAAGGTTGCCCCAGGTTGCCTAAACTGGCGTGTAATTGAGGTAAGCGAAAGCAAGACTGTCGAAGCAGATATCATTTCGTTGGCTGAGAATCCGTTGCAAACACAGTTCCAATGGCATATGCTCGTCGGCAAAACGTCATCGGAAATTGTATTTCAACAAATACTCTAAATTCGTCAGTTATTCCGTGGGCAATTGTGGGTTTAGCTACCAATTTTCGCTCCAATATCTGTCAGAAGTTCGAAGTCGGTCTTCAACACATTGTTAGTTCAAAAAAATCGCCTGAAATTTTCGATGGGTAATTATTTGTCAGAAAATTCCGACGACAACGTCCGTCGACAGTAATCTTGAGCAGCCTGACACCGACCTAGTCACAATATTATTTATCCAAGAATTTTGAATTGTGCTGGTCACAATATTGTCAATATCAATCTTCTTTTGAAAGGTATTCGACTTGCTAAGAGTTCTTGGTGATGGAGCTGAGAAGGGCATGTTTCTGCTTTTGAGAAAATCAACGAATCTTGTTGCGATGAGTGCAACACCATCATCATCATCAAAGTTTGACCGTCTCAGCTTCGGAATTAAGGCAGCAAGATGATCGCCCTCTTCTTCAGTTTCAGGTACTTTCACGAGTAGATCTATAAATATCAGTTTCGACTCATGCAAAAACTTCACGATAGTACGAAAGCTATGATGGACGAAAAACTCAAGCACACTTCGATCAGCCTTGAGCTTTCACTTTTTCACACTGTCTCGTTCTTTTGTATTTAACGTATCTAATGTGATCGCGTCTTGTATTTACACAAGATGTATACGTCTGTCTCTTTAGAATCCAACAAATGAAGAAAATATTTCATTAATATATTGAATAAGGAAAAGAGATAACTATAAAATACTTACCCATGTTTAAGAATTCTTACACTAGATAAGACTACTTAGGCTTAAAAGCAAGAAAAGATAAACGCTGGAATAAAAATTCCAACAATTGTCTTTCTGTTTTTTAAAGTTGGAAAATAAAATATAACAATAATAAAAATCAGTTTTACACTCGTGTGTAGTACGAGATTTATCAAAATAAAAATATAAAAAGAGTTATGATAATTACAAAATTTTAAATAAAAAAAATAAAAAAATTAAAAGATGTCGTGTTCTCAATTCATGTCTTATATCGAAATCTAATCACCATTTATTAATTAAAATTACTATTAAAAATAATTATGTTTAATATTTATATTAAATTTGTTAATAATTTATTTATATACTTCTAAAAACTCAAAAGATGCCACGTCCTCAACCGTGCCTAATATCTATTATTTATTATTATTATTAACTAATTTTATAATTAAACTAATTAGTTAGTGTTAGTTACATACTAAAAAACCCGTGTCGCATTATACCGATATCTAATCAATATTTATTCATTATTATTATAATTTTATATTTTTATGTTTAGATTGAATTCGTTAATAATATTTATTTACATATTTAAATTATTATAAATAAGTGTAATATACTTATATCGAATATTTGAAACTCTAAAATTAAAATTATTTGAACTTATATTATAAATACCACTTATTTAGATTATTTTAATAATTAATATTTTTCATAATAAACATTATCTTATATGTAATTTGTCTTTTAACTAAGCTAACTAATTTATTTTTTTATATTTATATATAAGTTACTTATATTTTTATATTAGCATAATAAATGTAAAACATTGCATTAAATAATATAAATAAAAGAAAATAGTAAAAAAAAAATATTAAATTAGGTAAACTATATTAAAAGAAAAATATTAAATTGGAAGAATGTAATTAAAAAAAATTAAATTGAGTATATATTAGAACCGAATAATACATAAATAATTAAACCACCCGAAATTTTTTATTTTACCGATAAAATGTGATAAATAAATATATAAATTAAGAGAATTTTATATTAATATATGCAAGGGAGACTGAAACTCTCAACTAACAATTACAAGTTTCAAGGGGTGGAATCCACCTAACTACAATTCTTCTATTTAAAAAAGAGTCTAAGTTTTTGTTTTAAGGAAATTGAAAAATAAAAAGGAAAAAATAATACATCAGCGGCTAAAGGGTTCGAACCCGGATTCTACAGGCTGGAAGAGAGGCACCAAGTCCGCTCAACTCCAGAAACATATAACCCTACAAATATATCAACAAATATAACAACTTTATCAAAAAATATTTAAAAATTTTAAGGAAAAATACAATTAGTGTGCATTAGTCAATAAGTAAATTATGTATGATAATTTATGTATTTGTTATCTTTATATTTATGAAAATATGTATTTAATACCCTATATAAAGGGAGTTTTTGATGAATAAGAAACACCTAATTCTACCGTATTTTTGTGTCTTCTTCTTTTCTACTTTTCCTTTTAAACATTATCTGCATGAAACTCTAACCTAACCTATTGAGAGTGATCGATAAATAAACCTCCATAACAAAAGCAACAATTATACAATTTTCGTACGTCCAAAATCTTACCGCGCTGTAAGTTTGAGCAATTGGTTTTTCGAGTTTAAATCGTTGGATCGTGCTTCAATTCTTACACCACCTTTACAACCTATTGAATTACGTACTGAACGGTGGAGATTAGATTGAAGATACGTGGATATAACGTTTTTCAAAATATGATTGCGCACAATAGAACCGTTGGATCAAGCCAAAATTTGGATATGTTATTCCACATATATATAAGTTCAATCCGAACGGTGGAGATTTGAATATTAGTTCTAAAGAATTCTATAATGAATTTTGAATAGAGCTGATCCTGTTTCCCGAAACTGTCTGCCCAGTTTCTTTTAAAAATTGAGTTACACACAATCAGACCGTTGGATGAAATTGAATTTTGGATATAATAATAAAAGCACGTAGCGGTTACATTAGTACAATGGAGATCGGGGTTGAAACTTTCTATAATCAGAAACCTATTGTAAAAACAAAATCAAAGTAATGTTATAGGAAAGAATCGTATTTTTCCTCCAAGGTAATTCGAATTACCCTATTGTTTATTAAATGCAACTAATAATATTTATTTATATGGATATATGGCATGGTATTTATTATTGTACATTCTTGTACAGAGCATGTATATGTATATATACTACTTATGATTATATGCATGTGATGTTATGCACAATATAATTTGAATTACTCTATTATTTATTAAATGCAACTAATAAATATTTGTTTATATGGATATATTGCATGGTATGTATTATTGTGCATTCTTGTACAAAGCATGTGTATGTATATATGTTACCTATGATTATATGCATGTGATGTTATGTACAATATTCACAAATATGAAATTTTGTAATACTTTAGTGATATTCATAGAGTACATAATATATTATTACTTATACTTTTAAGTAAATTCTTATTTAGAAATAGTAAATAAAGTTATTTACATGATTAGATGAGAGACTGATAATGATTTTACCAATATATTTAGTTAATCATGAATTTCGATGAATTGATAGATTCATATGTGTTGGTAATTCTCTTCAAACTGATTTTATAAGCTACTTTCAATATATGTATTATTGATTGTACATTTGTATATTTTCATGATCATGAAAGCTCATGAACGATAAAGAGTTATATAAATAAATCTTGTGACAAATTATATTCACATAATATTAAAGAAAGAGTATGACATATATTCTTCAAGTTCATTATCTAAAGAAATTGATTGAACTAGCTCAATTTAAATTCAAAATAATATACTCAAAAGAAATCGAGTACTATTATCAGTTGTTTAATGTGAAAACTAGTGTAATTACAATTCCATAATAATATTATACACCAACCCCCAACTGACAAATAATCGTGAAACTAAGCCAAAGTAAATTCTCTAATGAATTTGAGACTTCATATTGACCCCAAATCTTATATTGGAAGTATATGTAGTTGAAAACTTTCAATAAACTTTGGGATGTGCTCTATATGAATATCTTGGAAATTTTATGAGACACTACTTCCAAGCCTAAGAATTCGGTGAAAAAAAACTCTGTGCTTGCTAAAAATTGGCAATGACTTTTATATGTTGCAACTCAAAACATGTCTTACCATATATGAAAAAGAAAGTCACTTTAAATGATAATAAGTAGTTGAGAGATACGATCTCACTCTATTTTTCTCCACTTGAACAAACATACTGATGCACTTGTATAATATTAATTATGATAATAAGTCATTGAAAAACATGACATTATTCTTCATAATTCCAATTTAGACCTCTGGATAAGAAAATTTCTTGAAGCTAACTAGGATCGATATGGATAGTGAAAATAACCTCAAAGTAAAAAGGAAGAGACATGTTGATCCCTACCTATGTGGGAAGAATGAACCATAAGGTAAGATATGTAAGAGTTCATGATACTTATTGGTCATAGTAGAAGTCATGGAGGTTCTCCCAATAACCTTACTTAGTCAATGGATATCCTCTATTTTGATTGATGAATTTTGTTTGTTTCTTACTTTACAAAAAACTTGTGAAAGTACAATCAATCATTCATATTAGACTATTGTATTTGGTCTTAAATTTTATTTTGAGTTGAATTTATGTGATGTGGCCAGATTTAAATTAATTATTATTATTGGCTTATTGGTAAATTTTGCATTTCATTCTAAAGCATTGAATGTAATTGAGTTTATTTACCACACAATCACATAAAAGGTGCAAGAGTAAACTATTAAGATATAATGTAACATATTTAGTAAGTCATGAAAAATACTAGAATGAAAAATACTTTATTCAATTATCTCTGAATAATGCGAGAATTTGTCGAGAAATAGACAATTATTCACTGAATTGATGTTTATATGCGACAAAATCTTTATGCCTAGTGACACATTGATTAAAGTTATAAAAGCTCAGTATGACCAAGATCCAAACGAACCTTGTTAAGTTTGATGATATTCATGTTGATGATTATCATTTAGATAACTATACCTTTAATTTATGTGAAAGAAAGCATGTTTTAGAGTCAATCTAGTAATTTTACTTTACTACTTTTTGATTATTAAATCATAATATATGACCAACAAAGAACTTTTGGACACTGACTCATTCAAGTTTTGACACGACTGACATGGATTTTTTGGTCATCGTGATATGATGGTAAATATTATAAGAAATTAACATGAACATCTTTTACTTTGAGTGAAATACAAACTGAGATAGAAACTTGATGCACAATATAGTGTCGAACTAATGCTGTTCAGTTACAACTAGTGCATTCTAAAGTACTAGAAGCACTACATACATTCATATTTCAAAGATACATCACACATTTTTTCAAAATTTGTTCATTAGCAAAATTGTATGATTGAGACCTACATATGCTAAAGATACAAAGTACAATATTTCATTCTTATAATTGATAATTGGTGATACATGTGGACATAACCATTCAGAATTCAGATCATTAAGTATTTTATAATTTTGGTCGATACTTTGACACGTATTGTCCATAAAAATGTTGTATTTGCAAAACTTCTAGCACATTTAGTATAATTGAGGATTCACCACCTTTATAGAGCACCGAAACTCATAATGTTAGAGAGTTTACATCAAAAGTATTTGATGTCTATTGCATTTTAATCAAGATCGATATAATGCATCCTGTACCCTAATGTGCATATACAGTAAGGTCTCAAAGAATATAGATGGTGATTAAGACAATATTTATGCACACTCATATATTTGTCTCCGCATAGCACTACAAGAAAACTGAAAAATACCAACAAATTTTCAGTTGGTAATAAACAATTTCCGTCCAAAATTGAGTTTACTAACAGATTACCAACCGAAAATATCTGTTGATATACAACTTGATGGTAAATTTTGCCAAACGAAAATTGTTTGTCGCTAAATTTAGCAACAGATGATCTGTCGCTATTTACCAATGAAATAATTCTGTTGGTAAATACCAACTTAATTAGTCTGTTAGTAATTACCAATTCACCAAAGGGATCCCTTGGTAAATAACAACGGCAAGTTTCCATTGGTAATTATAGTTTTCGTCTCTATTTTACCAACATAAGTAATTCACTGCTAATGTTTTTATTTCTTTATTTACTAATTCCGTTGGTATTATTTTCAATCTATTTTCCATATTTAATTCTTAAGTTTTCCTATAAATTTACACCAAATAATTCACAAAATAACCAAAGAATTGAAAGATAACCCAAACTATATATCAAAAGAATCTGACCCAACAAAATATTCACAATTCCATACGACAATATTCAAAATATCAAACAACAATATCCAAAGAACATCATACCCGAAATACCAAACAACTATATCGAAAGCACATGTGATATCCACAATATCCAAACAATAATTACCAAATACAGACACATAATCTCTAAAATATGAAAACAACAATATCCAAAATTAAATGCGCAAAGGGATATGTGGAATTGAGATAGAAAACCTTCATGGATGTGAAGGTGGCAATCCACATTGTCGATGGAAATCCTTCATCATCTGCATCATCTGCGCCTGCATATCTGTACGAGCAGCACGCTCTGCCTCTAAGGCCTGTTACAAATTAGCATCCCTCTCTTCCAACTTGGCGTCCCTCTCGGCTAACTGTTGTGTGAGCTGCTCAACTTGTGTCCGTAGTGCTGCGGACTCTACATGTGATGTCGCGAAAGAAGAACTTGTAGAACACAAGTCGACGTACTTATGCTTTGTACCATCTTGTCACGACATATTCGGTCATGAACTCATTTTCCGTGTTCATTCGGGCGAGACCAAAGTCGCATATCTTGAGGTCACAATTGGCGTTCAGTAGTAGATTGCTTGATTTCAGGTCCTGGTGTATCACGCCCGCAGAATGTATGTATTTCAGATCTCGGTGGAGCTGATACAAGAAGTACTGATAACAAACAAAACATATTAGATTGTTGAAAATTGGAAAATAAAATTAAAATTAAACAACAAAAACAAAAAAAATTGTTACCTGACAATGCTCCTCTGATAAGCCCTGATTAGAGCGAATAATTTGGTGAAGATCGGTGTCCATAAGCTCTGTAGCTATATAGACATCTGTGAATTCCCTTCTTATAGGAGGAGGAATCACATCTTTTATGGCAATCACCTGTAGTAATTAACATAATATTTCTAAATTTAGTATATTATTAAACATCGCACATTGTAATAATTAGCTCAGATGCAAAATATAACTTTAATTCACGTGTCTACTTGGTCCAAGAAATATCATGTGCTAGAAATAATTATCTGTGTTGCTGATAATTGATTAGTAATTATAATGTTTTCAAATTGTTGAACACAATTGTCAACTACAGAGCCAAACAATTGTCACAATTGAACAGAAAAAACTCTAATAAGTTTTATAAATAGAAAAAATGAATTATGCCTTCTAAAAAAAACTAAATTAGAAACTTCTATATTTATAGCTCTAAAAATAATTGTACATCATAAATGAATGGAAAACACATACATTTTCGTGGTCCAAATGACGAAGAAGCTTGATCTCTCGAAGGGTCCTCTTTGCATCCATGTAGTTATCGAAAGCATTTTCTATCTTCTTAATCACCACCATCTCATTAGTCTCCATGTTCAAAATCGAGCTTCAAGATATAAATAATAATAATAAATATTAAAAAAATCAATTTAAACTGTTAAGGTATCAGAAACAGAGGTTTCTATATGTTCAGCAAAAATCCTATAGAATCAGTAATATAAATGGAAAAAAAAAGGATCAAGACACAAACATTAAGCCAAAACTGAGTATGATTTGTGTAAAATATAACATGTCACCACAAGCTGGTTTGAATGGATATCAGATACTTCTTCACATCAAGGTAATTAATTACATACTCTCAATTTTGAATAAATAAATAAATATAACTATTATAATACTTTTGAATTTTTTTTAATTTTATTATTCCAAATATAACGTACATTAAATGATCTAAAACACTCATTTGAAAACACACATGAAACTACATTAGTTAGTCTTCTATTAATCAATAACAAACAAAAATAAAAGCAAACAACCCACTCACCTTGAACTTGGGCAACCTCCTCACTGACTTCCTTCAAGTCACCCTCTTGGTGAATATCAACTTAACCATTCCCTGTTCCAGAAGTGGTAAATTAAAAACATAAATTAAAGAGAAATATAGTTTACAATGAATTTATACTTATAATGGGGCATCCCCATTTTATACAACAGAAAAGGCTAAAATATACACCATTCCATACATTTAAAATAATCCAACAATATAACACACCCTGTATTTCAAATCAAACTAGTAGCAAAAAGCTAACTCAAATAGAACTATAAGAATTAACATCAAACCTCATTTAAATATAAGATAAGATCCTTTAAAAAAAAAAAAAGGCTAAATGCTGCCTGTCATTTTTGTAAAAGAATAATTTCTCATTTTACCCCGTGCTTTTGCAAACTTTATTAATTGCCAAGATGGTGAACATATGCAATGCTCAATAAAAATCAATTAATGATTAATTAAAGTTAACCACATACTTTGAAGCAGAAAATATGCAATAATGTTCAACATTAATCAATTAATGATTAGATAAAACTAACCACACATTTTGAAGCAGAAAATAATGCAATGCTCCTTCATATTTATAACCGTGTGTATTCAAACCTTGTTTTTTTTGAAATAAGTTACACCCTGTATGTAATGTATGAGCCATATGAATAAATGATTTCTAGTTACCCAATCATCAGTACCAATGCTCTTAACCTCTTCCACAAATGTACCAATGCCATATATTAAACAAACAACCATCTCAGATTTCATTGAAAATCTCGTCATAATCACAAAATCACCAAATCTCATATAACTACAGTAAATACACATATCAGTCTTCTCTTATATTTTTATGCAATGCAAGAATTAAGCTAAATCTAAAATCAGAAGACTCACCATAGAACCGCTTGAAGATGCCGCCGCCGCCTCTCTCGCCGGAGGATATGAAGATTGAGGCATCGAGCTGGACGCCACCTCTCTCGATGGAGGATATGAAGATTGGGACGCCGAGGTGGACGCCGCCTCTCTCGACGGAGGTAGTGACAATAAAAATGCTCTTTCACGGTACCAAAACAAAATGCTACAACCAATCTAAGATCGATCAATAACAAAACTAAAAACGAAGATGAAACAAGAAAAAATAAAGATATCTCATCAAAATCCAAATAAGTGAAACAATTTACACATTTACTTCACAATAAACAACCCTAATAAATAAACATTAACTCATATGCATTTGATCAGACAGGTGGTGGGCGGGATTAACTAACGTATTGTTCATATCTTTGGCTAATTCCTCTGGATTTTGAGACTTACAGAAACCAAAACAGAAACCTAACTCATTTATACAAAATCCCAGTAATCTTACCAGGCTCGTCTAAGTCTTGACCCAACCCATCTAAGTTTTCAGAGGCTCTTACGCATGGCAGCTTGTTCTGAGAGGCTCCTGATCGCCACCGTGGCGGGGTTTTAGGCGAACCGCCGCCCGACGGTGAGTTAGCAGCTCCTTCGCACGACTCATATTCTGGACACAGCATTGAGTCTTGAGGCGAACCGACGCACAAAGGTGAGTTTTCGAGGTGACTCACCGCACGACGATAGGCTTTGAGGTGGACCGCCGCATGGCGGCGAGTTCTCAACCACTGCGGTGACGAAGACTTTGTTTTTTGGGTTTTAGAAGAGAGAGACTTGTGGACTTGGAGAGAGAAAAAGTGAAGTAGAGGGATTCTGAATGTCGTTGGAGTATGAGGTGGTGATGCAATGAAAAAGGGTTATTTATTTTGTTGTATAGTAAAATTAGGGAGAAGAGGTCGAGCTGCACACGAATCTGCTCGATTAGGGTTGTTCTTGTTTGATTGGAAACTCTGGTGAGAATGAAAAAAAAAACCAGAGGGGATGAGGTGATATTAATTTTATTTACATTATCAAGAGATATAAAATTGTTGATAAAATAATCCTATTACCAATCGATTACTTTACCCATTGGTAATTTTAATAAAAATGAACAAAAAACATTGCCTAAGTACTATCAGATTAATATTCGTTGGTATATTTAAAAAGCAAATGGAAAAATAATTTACCAACGGATATATAATTAGCAACAGAATCTCGCTCCGTTGCTAATTACTACTCCCTCTGTTTCAATATGTATGACGTTTTGGATCTATGCACACTTATTAAGAAATATAGCAAATGACGTTTTGGATCTATGCACACTTATTAAGAAATATAGCAAAATGACTAATTAGCCCATAATAATATTGTATTCCTCTCTCCTCTCACGTTATAGACTTTCTATCTTCCCTTTACTCGTCTTAAATATTAGTTCATGTATATATATTTTTTCTTATCCTTTACAAATATTACACCAAATAAAACACTTTTTAATTCCATGTATATCTTCTCCTTATCTTACAAATTTTATAAGAGATAAAAACTCTTTTTTTTTCTTTCCAAAACGTTACTGCATTTGCTTCATTTTATCATTATCTACTCCATTATAAATTTAAATCAACTTTAAAGGTTAGATAAGTAGTACAAATCTATTTTATTTATCCAACAAATGTTAGTCCATTTTTAATAAAACTCTCTTTTTATTATTTTACTTCATTAGTTTTTTTTTCAACTTTATCATTATCTACTAATCTATTTTTTTATCAAGAAAATATTAGTTCATTTTAATAGAACTCTTATTTTTTTTCTTTTTTTTTAAATGGAATATTGCGTTAGTTTTCAAGAAATGTTTTTGTATCGAGAAATATTACGTTATTTTAATAAGACTTTTATGCTTATTATTAGTACTAGTGTTTTTTTTCTTGGAATAAAGGGTGAAGATATAAAGATGAGAGAGAGAGGGAGAGAGAGAGAGAGAGATTTAAGGGATAATTAAGAAAATAAAGTAAAATTATACTTAAAGCGTCATGTATTTGGAAACAAAATTTAGACACTAAAACGTCTTACATTATGAAACAGAGGGAGTAACAAATTAGTAATCTCTCTCTAAAATATTTAAAGTAATAATTAAATAAAATAAATATTATTCCGTTGCCATTCAATTGGTATTCTGTTGCAATTACCAACCGATGCCGTCTGTTGGTAAAATTCTACTGGTATTTTCCTGTTTTCTTGTAGTGTAGGGTTATGCAATATTTTATGCAACTCTTACTTATTCGTTTATGAACCTCTACTAAACAAATATCTTGCGTACAAGTTGGTAACTGGATATAAGTCTGATAATTCATATCTACGCATATTTGGTTACGCAATATATGTGCCTATTGCGCCCCCACAACACATTCATATGGGTTTCTAAAGACAATTAAGTATTTATGTTGGATATGAATTTTCAACAGTTATCCGCTATTTGAAACATTTGATAGACGATCTTTTTAAAGCTAAATATTTCGATTTGTCACTCTAATGAGATAGTCTTCCCGTTGTAGGGGGAGATAAGAAAAAATATTTTCTAATGGAATGACAGGAATAGTTTCACACTATGTCTCATTATGATCCCCGCATTTCAAAATGTAACGTGAAAGTAAAGTAAAGTGAACAATTGATATTCAAAGTATAGAAGACTCAATTTCCAAAGTGACGAGATCATATATATACCGACAAAAAATATGTCTACAAGGTTAATAGTCCCCATAAAGGGCACAATGTTGCAGATTGAGATATTGCAATCATATTTAGTGGAGGTGTGATTGAGGTCGTGACTCTCAAAAGGAACAGGGGAGGTAACTTGGTCCGATCAATACTCGCCCAAGGAATAAGAGGGCATGTATGGCACAACTTCAATTGATTATCAATGAAGATAATTCCTCTCATGAGATTATCTTTGGTTATACTTATGTCCATGAATCATTACTGGAGGACGCTCCGATGTTTAATATGATTCTAGAAAATAAAGAAATCTCAATGTACTATGAGAGTTTATATGAGTTGATGGAAAGATTTTCCACACACATTGATGCTGTATACACTGTTGTTCAAGGAATCATAGAGTACGAAGATATCGAACCACGCTCTATAGAAATGACAACAAAGAGCAAATTGGACTAATTCTAAAGAATCAATACAGGTAGAACTAAATTCACTAACAATAAGGCAGGTATTTGGTCTGGTAGTGCTAACCTCACCAAGTGTAAAGCCTATAGGATATAAACAAAGTTTTGTCAAAAAGCGCAACGAGAAAAATAAAGCCATGAGATGCAAATCTAGACTTGAAGCACAAAGTTTCTCATAACGCCCTGAAATTGACTATGAGGATATGTACAATTCCATAATAGATGTTATAATTACAAAGAATGAGAATGAAGCTTATACCTGTAGTTACATCATATCTCTACGAGGATCGTGATTTAGAGATATACAAAAGTACTTCCTGGCCTTTCATTGTCAAGGCAAGTGACTCTAAGCCACGGAGTGCATTTGCAATTAAATTAAAATGCTCACTGATGGATTGAAATAATCCAGACGGATGTGATATAACCGTCTAAGTGATTACTTGATTGGAAAAATATAATTTATACCCTTGCGTATTTATAAAGAAAATAAGTTTCAAATTTGCTATTATAGTTGTATATGTCGATGATATGAACACATATCCACTCTTAATGAAATAAGAGATATCGCTAGTTATTTGAAATTATTAATTTGAGATAATGAATCATGGGAAAACTCGGTCATATTAAGGCTTTAAACTAAAACTCGAGTTTGTGGAATACTAAATTCTATAGTTTGCCTATATCCAAAAGATAATCAGGTGATTAAATATGGATAAATGCAATATGCTAACACTCCTATGATTGGTCAAAGTGAAGATATAAAGAAAGATTAATTTCATCAGCGGAATGAAGAAGAACTGGTGGGAGCTGAAATTCTCTACCTATGTACAATATACGGATTATTGTACCATTGATAATACACTTGACCAAATATTATTTTTTCAAATTTTTATCTTGATTTAACTCAAGAAAGCGCAATGTCAGTGGAATAAAACCAAAACGTATTTTGATACCTAAAAGAAACCATTGACGTGAGTTTATTCTTCCCATTCATAAATATAATTGGTACTGCAGATGGTCTTGTAATCCCTAAAGAAAATGTTGAGTTTACTTCTTACTTTGAGATGTTGGTTACTCATTCGATCCATGTAAAAAGATCATTATCATACATCTAGTAGTTCATGAGTACTATGGTAAATATTATGATCATTCATATCTCTGAGAATAGTGGCTTAAACTCTATCACTGAAGAAAAAGTGATAAGATGAGTAATATCACCACAACTCTTATACAACCAACAATTATGAACTTTCTCAAGAGTCAAGTAAATTGAGGAAGTTGAGACTTTCAAAATTCTCTTAATAGATGTATATATCAAAGATAGGTGTAGATTTCAAGGGGCCTTTTTGGGAGTCTCAACAAAGTGTGTTGTACTTTTTTTTCCGTAGACCAAATTTTATTTTTTCCCATTGGGTTTTGTTACTTGGTAAGGTTTTAACGAGGCAACAATGAAATACTATTTCACCATTTGGCTTGGCACAAGGGGTTGTGTGAAGGAAAAATACAATTAGTTTGTCTTCGTCAATAAGTAACTAATGTAAGTATCTTTAAATATTATGAAAATATGTATTTGATACCTTATATAAAAAGAGTCATTGATAAATAATAGAACCCTAATTCTACCGTCTTTTTGTGTCTTCTTCTTTTCGGCCTTTTCTTTTACAACATATTTATTTTCACTGTACAATATAACATACATCAGGTTTACATAATAATGGTTGTTGTTAACTGCTTCAATTACGCTATGNTTTAAAAACTATCAATTTAAGACTTAAACGTTAACATGGTTTGCTTCTATTTTTTTCAAATAAGTTTTTCTTTATTGTTAAACATTAAATTAAAATAATTTTGTTTTTTTCTTTTCCTTTTCCCTTTTTCCCTTTTCCTTTTCTTCTTTCTTCGTCTTGTTTTTTTTTTCCTTTTAACAATTAGTTGTGTAATGGAAATGTAACTTTAAGGTCCACAGTAAATTGCTTTGTAATTTAATCATGGAACAACTTGTTACATTAATCTGCAGTTCAATTTACATTAATCAGGTAACCATACATGAAGCCTTCGGCTTCCATGAGGAAGGCGGCGCAAAGGAGGCTCAAGGATTTTGGAACTTATGTTTAAATAACTATTTATGTTTATTTCTCGAGTTATGATTAATACACATCAGTTTTAGAAAACCGTTGTTTATTATTACAAGACTTACACCAATGTTACATCGGTTTTTAAGGAAACCAGTGTTAAAAGATAAAAGATATTACAAGAACAAAAAATGCGGTGTTCTTTTACTATTTTTCTTGTAGTGTCTCTTTCCCGTGTTTATGCATGAACGCGGAGGGCCTTTAATTAATATTGGGAATAATGTGGCGTTCACTTGTGATGTTGATGTTTGAAAAACCATGTTTGGAACTTCAGTTAAACAATTTATTATTACTATTGATTTTGTAATTTTGTATAATGTTTAATTTAGTGAGCAGCTTATGCTGGAGGGTATATAAGTAAGGAAAGTATATTTTCATAATTTGCTGTATTACATGTTCATACCTTTACCCATATTTAAATAGCCTCATCATGACCCTCATGTTAAAATATATAAATAAGTTATACTTAATTTTAATATTTTCCTGCCCAGCGAATGAATATCCAGTCACGGATATATCCATCAGCAAGCACCTGGCCCGAACCCGACATACCCACCTGCTGCCTCAATAGTGATCTGGCTGCCCTCCTGCTGCAGGTTTCCTATTATGCTAAAACTGATCCCATCAGAACTTGGAGCAAATGCCAAGCAAGATGTAGTGTCATCCACCTGAAACAGAACGTTCTTGGCATCGAGTGTTATGGTAGGCGGGTCCATCCCACGGCTCGAGAAAGTAAACGAAATGGTTGGCACCTGAACCGCGACCCCGTTTAGGTTATAACAAGTGTCGAGGATCGAAACTCCGTCCGCGGTGGCAAAGTTGGCCATCTCCCCCTTGAACTTATCGCGGAGCGCCTCGTAAGTGGCCTTGGGTAGCCGTGTCACCATCGTGCCCGTGTCAAGGATCACCCCACCCTCCCCCGTCCCGAGGTCCACTTGAAACGCGTCTCCCGATATATCCAACACTTCCCCTCCCACCGAAAGCCCCACAAGGTCGATGTAGTAAAAACTCGGGTGCTTGGGATTGTAAATCAGCGAGGCCCACTTGGCGCCCCTGGGTACATAAGTGCTCCCGAACCCCAACCACCCGGGGGAGACCGTGGCCCAGTTACCCAAACAATAACTAAACGCCCCGCCTATTAGCCCGCCGGCCTGGCTCGTGAACGACAGGGACCCACCGCCCAGCCCCAGCATCCCGGCTACCTGGGTGTCCGCGAACAGGCCCTCGGTCTTGTGCGAGCACCCGATAGGCACGCTAGGGACGGTGGTGTCCCCGATCGTGATGTTTTCAAAGGCCATGGTCCCCTGGGTTTCGGTCCCGTCTCCATAGGTGACCACATAAGTGCACCGGTTCGAACCGTCACAACCCCGATTCGATTTCTCGACCTTGGCGCAGGTCAAATCGTCGCAACCAACGTCGGCATACGAAGCGGAGGCCTTCGGGTCGAACACCGGGTCGAATTGCGGGTAACATGGGTCGCAGGGTTGGCATTGCACCCACATGACATCACTACCCGTGTCCATCGCCATGGTTTGGTTAGTCGGGGGGCTGCCCACGCCAACCGTCGCAATATAGTCGCTGCCGTACTGCAGATCCGTCATGAAACCCCCCACATCCTGAGTGGCAGCGGCTCCGGAGAGGCGGCGGGTCAAGCTAGCCACCCGCATGGCGTCTCTTTTCATCCGGGCTTCAAATCGGCGGCGGTAGTCGTTGTTGTGCGCTCCGGATAGCTTATCCATGTGGACCAAGGGAACTCTAATGGTTAGCTCACTGTTGGCTGTAGTGGATCCTTTAAAAGTGGGGGATGGGGTAGCGAGGGAGAGGAGGAGGAGGAGGAGAAATGCTTGAAAGGCAACAAAAATAAGCATAATTAATGGACTTTGTTTTTGTTAATGGGGATTACTAATGTGTTTTGAGGGGTGTTTAAGGGCAGATTTATATGTGTGTTTTGGAGTTTGAAACGTGGTGAGGGAACATGGATATTATTGAGCAACGCGTGTTTTTCTTCTTTTGGGCACGCATCTAGGAATTTTTTTTTTGCCTCTACATATTTATTTATTTATTTTACTGAGAAAGTAAAATATAATATTAATAATTTTCTATTAAAAATAAAATTATAATAATATAACATATAAATTTCTAAATTAAGACAAATATAACGGTATAACAAGTACATAGGTAATTTGCCATAATTAATCCCAACCTCCTCTCATGCGCATAAGCCCACCAAAAGTTAGTAGGAGTATTAATAAAATCCGTTTCACAATAAAAAATGAAAAAGTAAAACTTTAACACTTGGTGCATGCGAATGATGTGATGTCATTTCTTAGATCATTAAGAATTATGTGTCTCCAGTCTTTACCAATGTATCTTCAAAGTAAATTCCACATGTTTATTTAAACAATGTATCTTCAAATAAACTCCAGGACATTGTGAATATAATTATTGTTGTCTTTTAATTACATTACACGATAATAATAAATAATAAATATATATATTTACTTAAATAATATTTATTAATTTTTTGAAAGGATGTTAGTATTGTAAATCTAATAAATAATATTTATATTATTATTTATTTTTTCTTGAATAAATATTAGTATTATAAATATAATTATTTTTATTTATGTTATTTTCTATTTATTAATTTTTGAATTTTAAATCTAATTATTATTATTTTGGTTAATAATAAATAAAGAATAATAATAGTACAATACTAAAATAGGTCCTAATGATCAAATAATAATTAATAATGTAATAAAAGAAAATTAAGTTTTGAAATACCTATTTAAGTTATAATATATAATTTTTCAAAAAATAAAAATAAAAGCATTAAAAAAGGAATAAAATCAAAAAGCTCTATCAACTTGTTTAAAATACTTATAATAATAATATCTAAGATAAATTCAAACTTTTCAAATAAATTTATTCAATCAAATAAAATTTATTTAAATACAAAGAACTTATCAGCTTTATAAATAAATTACAAGTCAAACATGCACTCTATATCTAAACATTGAGATTATTTTTACAATGAATGAAAGGATTGCAAAGCCACGACGCTCAAAGTTTATTATGGAATAATATTTTGGCTTCTCTCTTTTTTCATGTTGACCTTTTGGTCAATAATAGTTGACTTATGAGGCCAGTGTGTGAAAAAAAAGAAGAAAAAACATGTTTAGAGTTTTAGTAAATACTCTATGGGCTCGTTCGTTGATATAGGTGAACGAAAAGAAAAGGATCGTCGTAATCTTGAGCGTTGAAATTCCTGGTGTTATATTGATTAAATATAAAAATAATAACTCATACAATTGAATTTGTAATCCGATGAGGAGATGATTGAAGTTCTTGTAATTTCATTTGAGAGTGACAGAGATATCGCGGATTAGCTCATGAGAATATCTAAACACTTTCATTGGGAATGATATTGTATTGGAAGAAAATCCGATTTACACTAATGAGACAATTATTGAAAGTTTCATTCAAAATTCTCTAACGAACCTTAGCGCTTGTTCGTGCCTCCGAAATTAAATTGCTTTTATTTTATTTATTAGAGTAAATTTTATTCATGCATTATCTAAAAAAATTCACTTTTGTGCCCAGCAGCCTGCACGCGAACAGGCACCCGACCAAGAGTTCGAGTACAGAGGGCATAGTTCTGCAAGCCCGAGCAAGCATCTGAGCAGATGGTAAGTATATTATTTTTCCCAAAAAAACATGTAGCATACCCGAGCTGACAACCGACTAGGACATCGGGTATGTGGCCGGGTATCGCTACACATACTTAAAAACTGAAGTTGCGTTTTATTAGGAATCCTATTTTCTTGCAAATTCTTCTATTCCTTGTTCCCCAAAATATTCCTAAATCATATAAACACATGACTTTTTTACATACCAAACAATTCCCTTTCATCAAAATATCATATTTTCAAAGATTCAACTTAGGGATACAAAGAAAAACTTGTAAGTTTTTAAAATAGGATTTGAGTTTATGGATTCTATCATCATGCTTATTAATTCATATATTTTTTTTCTAGAGTTTCCTTGATAATTACTTGAGTTTTAGAAGCGGGTCCATGCCGGCTAATCGACAGGCGGCCGAAATTGTAAGTCGATGATAATATTTTAAGTAATTAAATTATATTTTTGAACATGTATAATTTTATGTTTTAATTAATTCATTATATTAAATTTTGTAAATGTAACTTTAAATACAGGCTGTACAGACGGGTTCGCAGCCCAGTAACTACGAGCTTCTGCTGAGATATCATCGAAATCCCGACGGCACATTTACGGATCTCAAAGCCCAGGGGATAGCTGTAAGTTTTATATGTTATATATAACCGATTTATTATAAAATCTAATAAAAGTTATTATAAAATCTGATAAAAATTATTTGATAATAATAGGTGAAAATTTAGATATCAGGAGGATTATGAGAGGGCTTTGGAGGAGAGGCGTGCTGCGTCTTCTAATGATAGCAGCCTCAGATAGACCCAAACGAGGTCTACCTACAGGTCGTCGGGAATAGGAAGGGTCGACGCTATGGCCTTGGATGCTTTGGGAAGACTCAGAAGGGGTGCAGTACTTCTTCCACCTCCACCTCCGATTTTCATAGGCTCCAGACTCAGGTGCAGTCCCAGCAGGAGCAGCTTGAGCAGCTTCAGCGGATCCGCGAGGAGCAGGCGCTGGGGATTCAGCGGATCCGTGAGGAGCAGGAGCGTTCCCAGATGAGGCTCCAACAGCAGATTGAAGAAGCTGTTGCTCGGGCCATGGCTCGTTGGCCTCCCCGTAGTCCAGATGGTGGAGATTTAGATGGATAGTTYARGATATTTTATAYATTCGATTGGTGAAACGATTTTTAGTTATTGAATGATTTGTTTTGATTTTTTATTAGTGGATTATTTATTTTGGATTTTTATTTGTTTATTATTTTTAGTTTAATTATTAATTAATATATTAGAAATTTTATTAATAAATTTTTTAAAGAAAATTATAGAATCTTTTTTTGACTGAAGCTGCCAGGAATGCTGGCGGCTTACCCGCCAGTACATCGTGGCGGGATAAACCCGCCAGTAATGCTGGCGGTATAAGCCGCCAGGAAAATATCAGATATTCCTGGCGGGCACAACCCGACAGGAATACTGGCGGGCCTTTTCTGGCGGAAGAAGCCGTCAAGGAAACCGCCGGCATTCTTGGCGGGTGATATATTCCCGTCAGGATTCGATAATCCTGACCGCAAAAATACTGGCGGCCATTATCCGTCAGGAGGCCGTCAGTATTTCATATACTGATGGAATCCTGAGGATTTGGCCGTCAGTATCCGCCGGTTTTTTTTTGTAGTGTTATATACACTCTTTTATGCTTCCGTTCGTAGTTTTTTAGAGTTTTTTTTTAATGATCACATAATTCTATCTTTTGTTGATTATTCCCTTTGTTCGAATAAATACTTGATGAGTTTAATTTATAGGAATCTGTTGGAATAAGGTGACCAACAAGCCAACTTGTGGCTGTGGTCTGACTATTCTCTAGTAATACAATCGTTTCTTATTTCGAAATAATATCTTTTATACATATTGGCATTCCATATCTTTTATCCCATGCTAGTTGCATAGGTATGGTCCTGATGAAGTTACTCTATTACGGTGGATTGGTCTAGTAGAACCGTGAGATAATCTAGCACGTAATGTAACTCGTCGAACTTGTTCCTAGTCATAGGGTTACGCCATAATGAGGATACAGGCCTTTCCCGTTAAGACTAGTACTTAGTGTATGTGGACCGCGTCTCATCGGTCACGGTGTCTTTATTTTTTAATTGGCCCAATCCACAAGCCAATTTAGAATTGGACTTCTATTAAAAGTTTAAAGTTTTGTTTTGTTATTAACTCGGCCCATCAGGTTTTGGGCTTGACTTGATCTTTAATTAAAACAAAAAAAAAAAGGGGAGAAAACAAAAACAGACGGGTCTTTTACAAATAGAAGTATGAAGAGTTTTGTTTTTTTTAAGAAACACACCAAAACAAAAACAGAGACGGGATTTTTCAAGAACCCTAGCCCCCTCACCCAACGTCCACCTCCAGGCCGCCGC
>BMAC01000541.1:376782-392408 GCA_014905375.1 Phtheirospermum japonicum | reverse complement strand
GGACATCGACATACATAAGTAGGTGCTCATAAGATGAGTTCACTGAACTCCCTCACCTAGAAATCTCTAAGTGGTTCCCACTCATCGAGTAGATGATTTCTATGATATAGCGTACAACATTAATCCTTAAGACCCAGACCTCATCGTGACTTCACTAGAGGACAGGCTATGTTGTGACCTGTCTCTGTGTCTCTTCGGAGGCCGATCAAAAGGGGCAACGTTCGCATAGTCGGGAATCTAGTGGGAAGTCTGTGCATGGTAGTAGGGGATTCGGACGCATGATAAGTCATGGATGTCCTGTGTGTTTCTGATCGCTTCGCCGCCGCCGCCACGCACCGAAACGTTCGGTCGTCGTATTTGTCTTCGTCGTTCTCAATCCCTCATCGGATCTAGTGCTCCGTCGTAGGGACGTCGGGTTATACGGTGTGTGACACCGATAGACCGGAGACGCCTCGCACCCGCCGCTGTCGTCGCCAGTTTTTCAGCCCCACCGCTGCGAGCATCGCCACTGCGTAGTCTCCACCCGGTTGCCTTCCGAACGCCGCAGCCGAGGATYGCCGGAGTTTCCTCCCGACAKCCCCGCTCCYGTTAGCAGGCTGTCCGTCTCCGACAGCCCCGTCGAAAAGGGCTGCGCCCCGCCGCTGCCGTCCGTCTGTCGTAAGGAGGTCGGCCCAACAGCCGCAGCACGCCAACGTCTCTCTGCCACGTTKCTGCCGCCTCATCTCGTGGCCRGAGTTCCTGCAACTTCCCCGTCGGCGTTTGAGCAGGGMCGTCGCTGCCGGGTTGCTGTTGCTGGTCAAAGATCAGGCCCGCTGCCGTTGCCTCTGCGTCGACGGCGATCAAGSAACAGCCCGCCGTGTCCCGRCACCTGGACCAGCGCCTTGCCGACCGTCTCCGCCGGAGTGCTGTGAGGAGAAACAAGCTGCTCCTCTGCTTCACGTCCGCTGAGCCGTGAGGTAATGGTTGCACTTATATAATGATATATATATATGTTAACATATATGTGTGCTGCAGCATGTGTATTGTAATTGTGTTTGATACATGTGGCTGTTTGCATGTATTCTGTTCTACATATATATGCATGATGTTTATTTGATGAGCCGTATGCATGTGAACTGCAGATTATGTAAATTTGTATGCATATAATATATGTATGATATATATATAGTATGCATGCTTAATATAAATGTTATAAAAGTAAGATACAAATGTTATAAAAGTAAGATACAAGCATGCGTTTAATATATGCTGTGTACGTAGTATTATATATATACGTATATATGATATATGTATATAATATAATTAAATACATGATTAATATATTAATATATATATATAATTGTTATATATAAGGTTAATATATAAATATATATAATGGTTATATATATATATGTAATTAATAGAAACCGATCATGCTTATTCGATTTTACGAAAATTGAATTGTTTCTATTTATTAAAAGCAATTAAAACATTGTTTGAATTAATTGATTATAAAATTGGACCGTCGTCAATTGAATTCGATTCAATTATTTAAAAAATTTTGTTTTCCGCTGCGCGACGGTACCACCGATTCCCAACAGAATCATGGTAAAGTTTAATATATGAGGAGGGGGTACCGTTCGTACTTAGCGATGCTTAGTGATGCAGTGACGAGAAAAGAGAATTCGTGTTGGCGACGAGGGTACCGCTAGCCTCTTAATTGAGGTATTTCGTACATTTTTAAACTCTTGTTTGTTTTAAATTCTATTTTTTCTCTTACTTTGTCCTATAATTTTTTTTAAAGTTTGGGGGTGAGACTAACTCCAAAGTCTATCAAACTCCCAAGATCTCACTCCTAATTCTCTCTATTATTTTAGAGTTCCAATCCTTTTACTTTATCAGACTCCCTACTTATGTCAGTTCCCTATTATAGGGACTCCCTATTCTAATTTTTACTCCAAAAGACTCCCTATTTATAAACATTTTATCATATACATAATAAAGTAATAGGGAGCCCATTTAAATAAAGATAAAAGAAAATTAATTGGGAGGCAAAGTTGATCCCTACATTTAGAGAGCTCAAGTAATAAAATAGGGAGCTCCCTATTTTAGGGAGTACTTGTAGGGAGCATGTTGGAGCTATATTAAGGGAAAAAGATTATATCCATCCTGTACTATACACGTTTTTTGGGTTTGCATCCTAACGTTTTTTTTGTAATTTAATGCATCCTGTACTATACAGAATTTTGAAAGTGCATCCTGTACTATACAAGATTTAGAAAAAACTAGTTTTATTAAATAAAAAAATAGAATTTATTAAATAAATATGCAAATCATATTTTATTCTAACGTTTACCGGAACTAGTTTTATTAAGTAAATAAGATTTATTATTTATTAAATAATAAATTCAGTGAGTTTGCATATTTAATAAAATATGCCGAAACTAGTTTTAAATAAATAATAAATTCACCGTAACTCACCTAAAGTATACGGGTTTGAAAATATGCAACGTCACTCGCGAGATTAGGTGAGTTTCGGCGAGTTGGGGCGAGTTGGCTTGTCGGAGGATGCACTTTCAGAATTTTGTGAAGTATAGGATGCATTAAATTACAAAAAAAACGTTAGGATGCAAACCCAAAAAACGTGTATAGTACAGGATGGTTACAATCTTTTTCCCCTATATTAATGTATTTACCTCCCTAAAATAGTCAAGGAGCTATTATAGGGAGGCTCTTGGAGATAGTTTGAGGATATGCATTGTATAGTTAGAAAAACGTACTTTCTCTTACATTCATATAGCTGCATGTCAGGGTTTTATTGTTTTAGCATGTTTACTGCTTTATTTTTGCATGGATGCAACAATTCCGCTTTTCACCATAAAATTGGACTTCTCCCAACTCAAAGTTAAATATGACTCAACACAACGCTCAAGTACTTTTGTCAAAATTTTCAAACAATGAGAGAAGGAAGAGCCAAATACCGAGAAGTCGTCCATGAAGACTTCGAGAAAGTCGTCGATGAACTCGGTGAAGATAGAGATCATACATCTCTGAGAAGTTGCTGGGGCATTGCACAAGCCAAAGGGCATTCTCCGGTAAGCAAATGTGCCAAAGGGGCACGTGAATGTGGTCTTCTTCTGATCATCCGGAGCTATCGTAATTTGGTATTTTTGGGTCCAATGGAATTCATAGGTATAGATGCAAATTTTCTGCTTTTTTTTTTGGGATAATTCTCATTTACTACCAAACCATAAACTCCAACTACCATATAATCCATTGACTTTATTTATACTCATATAACCCGAATACTTCCTATTTAATCAAAAATTATATTTAAAATATCAAAATTACCCTTACACCTTAAAAGACTCTATTATATATATATATATATATATATATATATATATATATATATATATATATATATATATATATATATAAGGTAAATGAGTTTGATTTGAGATTTGTAATTTTTTAATTTTGAAAAGGAAAGAGTTTAGGTTCATTTTCCCCTCTCACCCACAAAAAGTCTAGGTTTATTCTCTCTCTTAAATTTTGCAGTGTAGAATATATTTTTTCAAAAATTATAAGTAGTATGTAATTCTCAAATTTTGTTAATTATATGAATTTTTTAAAATTTTCTCAAATTTTGCTAACATGTAATTTTTCAAATTTTGCTAAAGTAGTACGTAATTATTCAAATTTTGCCCAGTAGTATGAAATTTAACAGTGGCGACTGACGGCGATGGTAGGTGATTTGACAAATAGTATGTAATTTGCCAATGTAGTATGAAATCACACGGTGTAGTATAAAAATTTAGGAAGTAGTATGGAATCATACGATGTAGTATAAAAACTTACGAAGTAGTATGAAAGTATAAAATTTTGTGATGTAGTATGGAATTGATTAATAAGGGCATATTAGTATTCTTATATAGTACTTTGTATTAATTGAGAAGTTAACATTTGAATAGACTATTTGGGATAAAATATTCTCCTAATGGTTTATATGAGAATTGTCCCTTTTTTTTCTTTTAAGAGAGGATGTTCTATCGTTTCTTGTTGAAAAGTTAGAACCAACGAGGCAATTTGAGGTTTGATTTTGTTTACTTGATGTTGGAAATGTGAGAAACTTTTGTGGTCGAGTCTAGAATTGATAACAATTATCTTTGAACTAGTGGATCCATTGGAGTTTTCGACGTATTCACTTGACATAACTTGTGAGATCATATAAAGTAAAAAGATATAAGGGAGTTGCATGTTTTCTCCTGGGTTGTAACTTGATTATTAATCTCTTTTGCATTGGACGAAGTATTACTTTTTAGTGCATTAGTTGGAATTACCAATGTTTAAGTTTGGTGGCTTGTTCACACGCAAATTTAAGTGTTTATGAAAGGTATATTTCATATCATTTTAGCTACACGTATGATTTTTATGTGATTTTCCTTATATTTTCCTACTTTTTGGAGAATATTACGCTTTTGGTGCTATTGTTTCTCATAGCTAAATGAGATTTTTTTTTAGCGTTTTTGAAGCACAAGCGTTGACATCGCAATATTAGACGACCAAAGGATGAAAGAGAATGGAAGAAGGAAGAAAGAAAAGTTTAAACAGACCTAAGAACGTGGAAATATGAGGAGTATAAGTTAAAAGTAACAATCTGGCAATTTACGCGCATAAAGAGCTATCTGCAACAGTATTGCATATGGGCCATAACTCTCGAATATGGAGTCCAATTGAGGTGATTAAACTACCCACAAAAATCTAAGAGACAGAGCTACAACAATTATGAAGACATCTAAGCCTAATTTGATTATTTAGAGGGCTCAAAGTGGGTCAGAGAGTACACCCAAGGAAACACCCGAGCATATTGGTCGGGACAAAATAAAAAATTAATCTTGGGAGATACTCGACTTGGTACCCCACCAAACACACGACTTGGAGGTAGGGTACGCAACGACAAAACCCTAAAAATCGTGTTCTGAGCTCATAAACCATAAGGTGACTCTTATAAATACCCTATGACCACAACACGAAAAAGATAATCATATAACATCTCATATATATATATATATATATATAATGCACCACGCGGGGAGTGAGAGGAAGCGATTGTGAGCCCAATGAGTGAGGATTGATGCCCTCGATCCACGAGACGAAATAATTGAGGTCCCCATGAGGCACCATGACTCGAAACGGTTCTCCTTCCTATTTTTTTTAAACAATTGAGGGGTGGAATTTTATAGATGTGACGTATTAACGAACGTCAGAATCACAAATGCAGATACAATGGTACTTTCTGAAGGGATAAGTACCAGAACCCCGTAACGGCCTAAGGAATCCAAAAATGATAAAATACCCATTACAAACATTACAACTTAAAGACCTAGAATTATTTAATACAAAAAGATGGGAAGCCAAGATGGTCCATCCTACATAAACTCTTACGAATTTTTGGTAACGTATCATTTGCACATATGACGTCACGTTGTTCTCGGCATCCTAAATCTGCAAGAAAATCTGGCCGTTTATTGCCTTCTCAGAATATGTGTGTGAAACAAACCTCACGACCCAAATAAAATTTCCGAATCTTCATTAAAGCATGCTACAAAGCTCAGTGACCATGCTGAGCCAGTTTTTCAATGAGCAAGAGCAAGGCATGTGCATCGAATTCAATCCACTAGGACTGGGCCAAAAATTCAGCAAGGAGATCCAGCCCATACGCCAATGCTTGAGCTTCAACTTCAATGCTACTTTGGGCTCGGAAATAAATAGAAAAGGCCCGCAGCACAACTCCATCTAGGCTGCGAATTAGACCACCACCTCCAGCTTGTGCCTCTTGGACCGATCCATCTGTATTTAATTTGATGCAGAGCCTCCGGTTTATCCCATCGCACCAAAATGGACCGAGACCGCGCCTTGGGCTCAAACACCTGTGCCTTAAACACACTAGCCAAATGCCGCACCCCTTTACACATTCCATAGTCAAATCGGTTAGCCACACAAAAAATATAATTGTAGATTTGGCCTCGAATTTTCTCAAAATTAAATTTGAACTCCCGATACTTTGCATTATCTCGGGCTGTCCAAATGAACCAAAGAAATAAACAGGGCACTAGCACACTCAAATGTGCAGTGTGTGCAAAAGAAAAGGAATTAGCCCAAAAATCTAATACTAATCTCACATTAAATGACTGAGGCAGTTCTAAATTTAATAATTTTGCAAAGTGATCCCATAATTTAGAACTAACATCATTTTCAAAAAATAAATGCTAAGAATTTTCAGTTTTAAAATCTGAAGAAGCCATATGATCAAGGTTACCTGTAATGTCACCACAACAATAACATCTTGAAGCCATGTAGAAGCCTCTTTGCTGTAGTTTTGAATCCATAAAAAATTTTGAGACTCTTAGAAACCTGATTATTTTATTCTTGACTTTTTGAATTCTTTTTCTCAATCCAAACGTCAGTCATAACGGATTTTCCTTTATTTGTATTCTTGGACACCCCGTTAATAGTCTAAACCTCTTTAGCATTCTCAACAAGATTACTTTTATCTTTCACCACAGGCTTAGGTACACTTCCATTAATGTAACAAAAGTCCTTTTCATGGCCTAAATGTCTACAATCAACACAGAATTTGGGTAGATTCTCATAAATGATTTTCTGACCAATTTCTTCACCATTTATACCAAAAAAGATCTCGTCCTTGAGAAATGTCACAAGATAAAGCTCAACACACACCCTACCAAAAGTAGCCCTAATTTTAAGAGCTGTTCCATTATCAGTTTGTAGAGTTTTACCCACCAAGATAACAATCTGGACTAAGGCATTCTTATCATATAGGTGAGCAGGGAGACCAGGTAATCTGATCCAAACAGGAACAATTGATGACTCAGCCCTAACATTAAACCTGGGGGGTCCACATGAACACTCTTATAGGGCAATTCTCAATCTGCCAAACTGACTTAAGCCACACTCTTGAATAGTCTAGACCAGCATTTAACACGATTAGAAGTTACTTTTGATTCAACATTTTGACATCATAACCACCCACCAAATTCAGGCCCCTAAAGAAATCTCCAACCCCCTGGGATGATGGAATGGCATGAGAAAACTTTCCCCCCAGTGCCCGTTTAAAAGGCTCCACCAGTTTTTCGGTCTCCTTATAAGAAAAGGTCAACAAATCAACCTCATCCTTTTGTGTTAAGAGTACCCAACGGAGCACATGTATTTTCATCAAACAGTTGGTTTGCAGAAATCAACTTTTTTATCTCCGCCGAATACGACACCGCCAGAGCAGCTGTAACCGGTGGAGAAGATGCGGGTGAGGGATTCAGCGGAGTGTTTCCATTATCAGCAGGCGCCGACGCCGGAGGTTCACACATGACTTCTCAAAGTATTGCAGCGACCTACAGAAACCTAAAATCCAAAATAAGCTCAAATTAAGTTGGATTTAACGTTGTAAATGTTGACGAACAAGTCGCCGAAACATTTGAAAACATTTAATTCCAGTTTTGGCAACTGTCAGGCGCTTTTGGGCCGAAACCTAAAAGGGGTTCTGACTTGACATTTTTTTATGTGTTTTGTTATAAACATGTCAGGCTAATTGCTTGTTTCCGGACATGTAAATAGAGGAAAAGACTACAGTACATTCACAATACCATACCCATGTATGGTAATCCAATCATAGTTTGACACCTCACCCATATTAATAAATTAGGATCTTTTTAAACAATTTTATTGGTCAATAGAAGTGGAGGTATCATACATTGAATGTACTGTAGAAGTTCCCGTAAATAGATTAATGACGTTTATTTTTCTGATATTAAAGTATTTTGTTTATTTATATTTATTATCGCACCTATTTGGGTATCTTGGTTTGAATGCATGTTTTGACAAGTAATTAATATTTTTACATGTTTAGTAATATCGTCTTGAAAAGACAGCGGATAGACCATATTTAGGCATAAGGATATTTGACAAAGATGGTTGCATACATACTGATAGGCATTTTAATTATTTATGAAGACCTTTATGACTTTTTAAATTATTTTCACTTGAATTACATGCATTACATCGAAAGGGGCGATATTTAGATAATTGGGTGTACAATTCTAAATAGCTCGACTGAGGATATTGGCAATTGCTTCATAGGATAAACATCAACTAGCGTTATTTATCATAAATCTAAAAATTATCAATCAAAACGATTGTCTTGAAATCATCCCTGTCACCTCGTTTATTTTTTTTCTTTATTTTAGTTTTATTATTATTATTATCATTAGTTTAATTAAATCCTCCATCTTTTGTTATTGTCTAAATAAAATCTACACTTTTATAATTGTGATACTCATTTCAATAATTAATTGGTTTATGAGAAACACGACCTTACTCGCTATTACTACTTTCGAATATCGTACACTCACGATGGTAATAAAAAAGTAGTAAAAATAGGTGAACAATTTGTAGTTGTGCGTAATGGGATCAATTATCTTTTAGGGGTAATTATTTTTTCCCCCCAAACTATTATATTTTTCACAATTTACCATACAAACTATTATTTGTGACAAACTACCATACGAACTATGCGTGATTTGTAGTTTGCCTCCTAAACCAGAATTATTGTGGTTTTGTGCCCAAAACCAGATGACGTGGCACAACCCGATTGTGCCACATCATCCGGTTTTAGACACAAAACCACAATAATTCTGGTTTTGGGGGCAAACTGCAAACCGCGCATAGTTCGTACGACAATTTATTAAGAAAATAGTTTGTATGGTAAACTATAAAAACAACTATAATTTGGAGGGAAAAAAGTTATATATATATATATATATATATATCAAAATCCTCTTAACCTATTCGTCTGCTTCGTATGCTTCGTTTGACAAATAAAAATTTATGGACCTTTGTTTGCTTATGTGTCATTCGAGCCTAATATTTACCTAACTTAATACTTTTATTTTTATTGTATCTTACCTAATTTAATTATTTTATTATTATTTTTCATTATTCAATACTTTCTTTTTATTCTCCTAATATAAAAATATAAACAGGTCATATATAATTAGTAGATAAAATCTAAATTAGTTATTTTAATTAAAAGACAATGTACATATGAAGTAATTTTAATTACCAAAAAAAAAAAACTTTACTATGAAAATATTTAAATAAGTTTTATTGATAATAGAATTCAAAATAATTTTATTGGAGTTTCAAATATTCTATGTAGGTAAAATATGAGTTATTTACAATAATCTAAGTATGTAACTATGTATTAGTAATGCATTCAATCTAAACAAAAATAATATTTTATATATTAAAAATTAATAAACATTGATTAGACACCAGTACAATGCAACACGGGTTGAGAGTATGACATCTTTTGAATAACTCAAAGTATGTAACTAATAATTATTAACGAATTTATTCTAAACATTAATATATAAAATAATTTAATAATAATAATTAATAAAATAAATATTAGACACAGGTTTAGAATGTGACGCCTTTTGAATATCTTTGTAAGTATGTAACTAAGTCTATTAATAAATTTAATTTAAAAATCAAATAGAAAATTATCTAATATTTATAATAATTAATAAATAAATTAGACATGTACAAGGCACGGGTTGAGAATACATTATTTTAATTTCTTACTTTAGATTTAGAATTTTGTAATTGTCACAAATATTTTTTATATTTATCTTTTGATAAGTCTCGTGTAATACACGGGTGTTAAATAAGTATATATTAATGCAAAATTCTCTTAATCTATATGTCTACTTCGTATGCTTCGCTTGGATAATAAAAAATTTTGGTGCTTCGGTTGCTTATGTGTCATCCGAGCCTAATATATACCTAATTTAATATTTTTTATTTTATTGTATCTTGCCTAATTTAATATTTTTTTTATATTTAGCCTAACGTAATAGTTTTCTTTTATTATATTTTGTCTAATTCAATAACTTTCCTTTATACTCCAAATATAAAAATATAAAGAAGTCATATATAATTAGTAGAAAAAATCTAAATTAATTATTTTAATTAAATGATAAATTGCAATGAAATAGTTTTAATTACAAAAAAACTTATTTATGAAAATAATTAAATAAGTTCTATTTATAATAAAAGTTGAAATAATTTATTTCTGAAATTTTAAATATTATGTATAGGTAATTTATCATATATTTGCAATAATTTGAGTATGTAACTAAATATTAGTAATGAACTCAATTTAAATATAAAAAAAATAAGATTATAAAATAATAATTAATTAATATTTATTAGAAAATGGTACAATGAGATAAGGTTTGGGAGTATAACACCTTTTGAATTTTCAAAGTATGTAATTACAATTATTAATAAAATTAATCTAAACATAAAAATATAAAATGAGTTAATAATAATTAATTAATATAGATTAGAGACAAGTTGAAAATGTGTCATCTTTTGAATTTCATAAGTATGTAAATATAATTATTAACGAATTTAATCTAAATATTAAAATATAATATTAATTAATAATTATAATAATTAATAAATTGAACAGGGCACGGGTTGCGAACACATCCTTTTAATTTTTTATTTTAAATTTAAACCTTTATAATTTTTACAATTATTTTTTATATTTAATTTTTATAAATTTTGTGTAATACACGGGTGTTAAACTAATATGTGTGTTTGTGTGTATATATATATATAACAAAAGCTACCCATGAGATTTACTATAATTACACATATACAACACAAAAAAAGAAAAAAGAAAAAAAAGGAAATAGATAATTACAAAAGCTACAGTATAATTACACAAATACGAAAAAGGAAAACAATAATAGAAATACATAATTACAAAAAGTGCATCTTAAGTTAAGCATAATTTAAAAAAACGAAAAAAGAAATAAACATGCTTACAAGTAATATATTCATTTAGTTTTTCTGCAACGTTGAGAGCATCTCCAATGGGACACTATGAATTCTCAATGACATGTCAAATATATTATAAATATTTAGAAATCTTCTCCAATGGTAAATATGAATTGTGTAAAATATTTAACTACTATTGGTGGAGAGGAGAGAGAAATTAATTAATTAATATTAATGGGTGAATAAATAGGGTAAATTGTTAAATAGACAATGTTTGACACACAATCTAAATGTAGACGTGTACTAGACATTGTTTATATTTTTTCTTGCCACATAAGAATTTTAACCTCACTTGACAAAAAAATTACTCCAATTAATATCCCATTAATGCTCTGATATGCATGGCTGGGGTTACTTGCTTTTACTTTTTAGGAATATATCTCATAGATAAAAATTGTGTGACATGTTTACTGGAAAAAAATATTCTTAAAAGATTTTATGAAATATTTGAATAGTGACCACCTTAATTTGAATATTTTGAAGTTCTTTATATTCTTTAATGCAAGTTTTTTAGACAAGGTAGAAGGAATAAATTCTCTTGGGACTACTTTTATTTACAGGTTGCTTAGAAAAGGTGTTAGGAAAAAAAAAAATTGCAAAGCCACAACGCTCAAAGTTCATTATTGGAATAATATTTTTTTGCTTCTCTCTTTTCTCATGTTGACCTTTTGTGAATAATATTTGACTTGCGAGGCTGATGTTTGAAAAAAAACAAAAAAAAAACGACATGTTTTGAGTAATTAGTCGGGGGGAAAAATATGCTAACTCTTGAATTATTCAATTTTTTACACTTTACTATATAAAATATTTTTTGTTATATTTTATTATATAAATAATATGATTTTTTCACTTTATTATATATGGACAATTTTATCTTTAAAATTTTTGTTGAAAATTATACAAAATCCCCCAAACTATATATATTTTTAACACTTTATCATACAACTTAATATTTTTTACACTTCACCATTTTATTTCTTGTACATTTTATTTATTCATTACCTACTAAAATTAAAAAAACTAATAAATAAGTATTATAACAATGATTATATATATATATATATATATATATATATATATATTGTGATTATTATAATTAGAAAAAATAAAATATATTTTAGTTCGGATACCATAACAAAATAATAAATTTGATTCAAAATATTATTCTAATATGTTTTTATTATTTCAGTCAAATAAAAAAACTTGAAAACAAAAATCAAACTAAACCGACTATTTTAATAATGTCTAAAAGGCATTCCAAAGTAATAAGTTCGGATTGAATTCTTCTATTTAGTTTTCAATATTTCAGTAAAATTATTATTGCAAATATAAAATAAATTAATATAAAAACATACAAAATAAGAAAATACGAAGCAAACTTATGTACGAGCTCAAACACTATTACCATAGTTAATTTAGTTCAATTTTATTTTCGAAAATATTAATTTACTGAAACATTGAACTAAATTAGAGAATCTTGAACCAAACTTATTAGTTTAATATTTTATTCGTTACACGCCTTTAATACACTACTAAATAATCAATTTATTTTGTTTATTCTAATTATCATATGGAAAGGGAAAAAATATAATTATATAAATAAAATCAATAGAGTATTAACTAAAGGGGAAAAATACCCTTAAATCCCTAGCATATAGGCCGTTAAGTTTGAGTAAATTAAACAGTACACTATTATACAACATTGCCGAGAAGATAAGAGTATTAATTAAAGGGAATAATACAATAATAATTCATAAGTATTTGTATTTTTGCATGTTACCATACAAAGTAGTTTTTTTCTTTCTTCTAAAAATATTCAACTAATTATTTTTTAATATTTGAATTTTTAAATAGTTGCAAAACCAAAATAGGTTGAAAAGATCCAAAGCCCTTCTCTTTTTGTAAATTATACGATTTTTACACTTATCTTATACGAACATTTTTACTTATGAATCTTTTTTAAATATTTTTTAGGAATCATACACTAGTGGAAAAAGGGCAATAGAGGCGGTTTAGAACCACCTCTGATCGAGGCGCCGCAAATGGTACATGCAGTCCGGGAACGGTTCAAATCGCCTCAAAACAAATCCTTATGGCAGTTATTATCTTCGAACCGCCTCAAACTAAGATCATTTGCGGCGGTTATAAGATTCGAACCGCCTCAAATAAAGAGGTCAAGCGGCGTTTAAATTATCGACTTTGAAGGCGGTTCTTATTGAGAACCGCCTCGTTTATTTTATTTAAAAAAAAAAATTTAATTCAGGTACTCTCACCCCTTTCAACCCATATTATCCATATATACCAAATACAACAAACCAAAACCAAACGATAGCAAAAAAATCTTATTCAGTTGACATAAGATTATAATGTCAAAAAAATTTAATAGTTACAATAACAATCAAGAAAACCACAACTAAATACTACATAATCACCAGGGATTCAATAAAAATCAACTCTATAAAATTAGATCTCGTTACCTACACATTCGAAGCTCTCTTCTTTCTTCTTCGCAAGATCATTCACCTAATATTGTTAAAAGGTTTAACATTCTTTAATCAAGCAAATTTGATTAGAAAGACACAGCCTGGGAATCTAACAATATTTCAAATAAAATATCATTTAACTTAATATTCATCAATCAAAATCATCAAAATTATGTTGAGACATTACCAAGCTAAAATAAATCGACCTTGCACAATTTGATCCAACATATCCAAATAAGATTACACCACAGTTTAACAAGATCGAAGCAAAAAATTCAAAACAATTCCGCAAAAAACCACAGAATAAATTCACACCAAAGTCACAAACACAAAACCACAGAATACGTACATAGAGAGTATTTATGGCAACGGTGGTTTTGTCACTCCTGATTGGAAAGCTTTAGCGAATGGATTATTATTGTCTGCATAGGAATTAATAAGTTAGTTTACTGTCGAATTTGAGAGTTATTTCTCATTTGTTCAGTAATACGTCTAATATATACATGACATGAAATTGGCAAGGATTTACCTTGCTTGGGTTTGTGTGTATCTGATTGGGTGCACGAGATGAGATTTGTACATGTCGACTTTGGTTTGTCGATTTGAAGAGTCTCTGCAGCTGAGAGATGAAAAAACATACAATTCAAGTAGTAAAAAAACATTAAAAAAAGTGGAGAAAAACATAATTACGTACATGGCACAATGTATTGCTTGCGGTGCTTTGGTGCTTTGATCATCAACGAGTGTTGTGATACGCCTTTCAAGTTGACTAATCCTTGAAACGTGCTCAATCTCTATAATCCCATCAACATGGAAACAATAAATAAATAAATAAAACTGTAATTAATTAAAATAAAAAAAATAATTGTTTAATTACCTGTTCAATGCAAGAGAATCTAGTATTTGTTGAGAATTCATTAGTCTTTCATCCAAGAAGCTGTTGAGTTTATCAGTCACTGAGCCCAAATGGTCAATAGTATTTACAAGAGCTTTAGCAACATAATCTTTCCACGAATGTATCTCGCTGCCACACATAATTAAAAATTATTTAATTTAAAAAAAAAAGAAAAAAATCAGAAATATTAAAATTTAAAACACACGGTAATAAAATAGAATGTCATACGATCGTTGACGATTTTATATGTCATAGGATGACTCAAAATACCGAGAGAGTATTATGAATTCAAAATATGGATCTATTGTAATTAACAGATATAAGAGGGGTACCTGAGGAATTTCTTTGTGGTGGGAACACACAATTGAAAGCCTAAAAAATCCAAAACACGACTTTCCATTTGCACTGCCTGCAAATTAAAATAGTAAAGCTAAGGGAGTATTTGCAAAACAAAAACAAAAAAGTGATTCTCGGCTTCTATCACCTAGAAGCTTATAAGCACTTTGTTTGAGTTTGTAAACAAGAGTCAAACTAAAAATATAAATAGGGATAGTTACAAAAACCAATAAAAGTTTGTATAGCAATCATTAAATTTTTTTGTGAGATTAGACTTAACCTCAGGGTATATTATGTAATTAACCCACAAATGATACAAGGTAATTGAAAACAGGGGTAATCAAAAACACAACTGTGTTTTGTCCATTTGAAAGGAAAAAAAAAGAAAAAATAAACTCACCATTGCAAGAATACATGCAGTTACACCAGTACCGCATGACAGGGCTATGAGGCTGTGCAGCGAGACTCCTGCGAAAGAGACATTGGTTGCTTCAAATGACAAATGACGCCAGAATGAGGTCATAAACCCCAAACAACACGCAAACTGTGTAACATGAGAGAGAGAGAGAGAGAGAGAGAGAGAGAGAGAGAGAGAGAGAGAAGGATATCTAAACAAATACAGATATACACGAACAATATTTCTAAACTTCTTTTCATATCTCTTCTTAAGCTCTTCTGCAGTTAAAAGCGTGTGTGAGCCATCCAACATCTGCATAAAATATATAACAGTTACTCAGTGATTATGTAAATTATACATGTATCCTGCATATTAAACTTACAAAACTCAGGTATAACTGTGTGTAACCACTGGATTACCACCCCAGTATCAAAATAAATAAATAGATAAATAAATAATAATTATTTTATTATTACCATAATAATAATCACAATAATTAACAAACAAAAAATGGTAAATGAGATGTATGGAAATTGTATCATTTCCAGTGAATTTATATGGTTATGTGCAACGTTATTTATTTGTTATTTTTTTAGAAACTAAGTAT
>BMAC01000541.1:340908-376516 GCA_014905375.1 Phtheirospermum japonicum | reverse complement strand
ATGTATGTTGCTTGCTTGTTGGCCGTTAACAAAGTGGCTTTGGATCCTTATGCTTGGTTCGTTTATGTATAGTGTACAGAATGCCTTTGAAAAATAATAAAAATGCCTTGTATACCTTTCACGTGTTATACATTTTGAAATTTCATTCTTTTAAGTGTGATCTGTGGTGTCGATAAAGCGTTCTCTTTGTTTTTGACAAAATTTGGTGGAAGAGAAGGATAAAAAAAGTAAAAGAATTGCAAGATAATATAGCTGCAGTCAGTTTCACCCCACAGAGTAAAATGGGAAAGATGTTAATGGCAAAATGCAGGACTCTGCAGGAAGAGAATGAGGAGATTGGTAACCAAGGCTAACGAAGGAAAGGTATTGGATGCAACTAACTATTTCTAACCTTCAACTCAGCTATCTCCTGCTCCCGTTTCGCAAATGTCACAATGAACGCAGCTTCTTTTTTCTTTGCTTTGTTAAGCTGATACCAATAAATAAATAAATAAATAAATAAAGCAAAACTGAATAGATCATCCAAGTAAAAATTCAAATAAAAAGGCTTTCATATTCCAAACATGCTCTCTCAGAGACTCCTCAGTGGACCTCAGGGTCTGAAGGTAAGACCACGAACTCCGGTTCTAACGGAGAAACAAGAGAATAAGTTCATTCAAAAAATATAAAATAATCCAAGAAGTGTTGAAAGCTTTAATTACTGTACACCAAATGGAAAAATGGCACTACACACTAGAAATGGACCAGGATTTGCGCCTTGGGGTATGAAAGATTCATCGAAATATGAATTGTAATTAATCACATTCTTAAACTAAAAAAGGGAAGGCTTTTCTGCTGTAAAACCTTGAAAACTGAGTAGAATTTGGGGGATTTTCTTAGGGATGGAGCAAAAAACAACAAAAGAAGCTCGATAAGAGAGATAGTTTTCGAAAAATTCAAAATTCTCACGTATTTTAATTTTATAATAATATGCCCTAAAATTCATACAATAAAACAAGAAAATCAGGAAAAATAAGGATAAATCAGAAACAAAAATTATGATAATGTAAGCGATAAGAGAGATTTTTTTTTGGATTGTGAATAGAAAAAAGAATTTTGCATAGAAAGGCATTTTGTAAGTATAAGAAACAGTTAATTGTTTAACATACCTATGTAATTTCAGTGAAACCTTATGCTTAAGTTGATTTCGAGCAAAGTATCATTGCGGTGTGAGGGAAGTGGTAGATTGGGTTGGGAGGTGCAGTTAGGGCAACTGGACATTAGGGCGGAGGAGCCGCGGTGGAGATGAGAGCGTGCGGATGAATTGTCTGGTGGGGGCGCCGAAGGAGAGTTCTCCATATTAATTCTTGCGTATTTTGTATTAATTTTGTAAGGAAGTATGCGACAGTTTATTTCATCACTTTTTGATGCGGTTTGGTTAGAGAACCGCCTCTCACAATTTACAAGGCGGCTTTTAGATAGAAACTGCCGCCCAGTCAAATATTTCTGAGGCGGTTCGTTAAAGAACCGCCACCCAAATAAAGAACTATGAGGCGATTTTTTATAGAACCGCCACAATTGTTATTATATGATGCGGTTCATGTGACAAGAACCGCCACTCTGCTATTTTTTTTATTACTATGAGGCGGTTGAAATGACACAACCACTACATATATCATTTTTGAGGCGAGCCTAAATTAAACCGACTTATATTCAGGACCTCTAATTTAATTTTGTGCACTAGTATACATGCTGCAATTCCATATAAAAAAATTATTTATTCTGTTCAATTCTACCTATTTCTACAGCCCATTACAAACACCACCAATGAACACAATTTATTTTGCAAATTATAATGTTTACGCATTTTCCCCCTATATATGAGACGTTAGAGGGTATCGCTAACTCACTAAGGAAAGTTATTGCTAGGGGATTGAGGTAGGCTATCATTAAAATTATAAGTCCATAATTTTTATTAAAATTATTTTTGGTGACTTTCCCTGTTTTTGTTTGCACAAACAACTTTATAGAAAGAGAAGAAACGTAAATACAAAGTAATGGATTTTTTTTATTTACTAAAATGCAGATTTAATTATTTTTATTTCTTAGTTACAATTTTCATATTTTTTGTTATTATTTTTTGAAAATGTCTACAACGTAGATCTTTTAATATAAAAAATTTAAAATTAATCTAATAATTATTATTGAGCCCCATAAAGTGTGTAATTGGTAACTGTAGAAGTTCCCTTAATTATTTGACTTATTTTTTCAATAATTTTGCGTCTGAGTTTTCCCACTAAATTTGCGAATATATATTTTCGGCGCCTATGCTGAAAGATTATCGAGGTAATAAGATTACCACATTACCATATTCTATAATAAAATTATCGCAAATAATAATTAATTCAGAGGTCATCACAAGTATTAATAATAAGATTATTATCCATTAATAAGATTAATGCTTCCAATAATTCTTGTGACTAGACATCAAACTTGTTTTAAATACTTGTCAATTTAAAGAAAGTTATTTATTTTTGGTTTGTATGTTTTTTCAATTCAACCATGTTTTCAGCAATTATGTTTTCAAAAATTACACAATTGATACAACCAATAAATTACATGAATCCCATTTTAAATCACACAAAACTTGCATGTAAAATACAATCCACCTTTACAACAAATAAATAATAAGCCAAATGCTTCCATTACACTAAACAAACACAAAAGAATTGGAATTGAAAGTGAGCAATTTATTAGAACTCCTCTTGTAACTTGTAATACCACGAGTCTTTAAGATTTTGGCAGAAAGCTTTATCAAAGTAATTACCTTCAAGTATCAATGTAATAAACAAGACCCAAGATCATGTGTTCCTACTTCACTTTATCAGATAAGTAACCACACCATCTGTATATACAACAACATTCACCCGATACATTCACATTATTGTGAAGAAATTTCAAGATTGGAGAACTAACATGTAACGCCACCCTTCAACAGCATTGATTTCAAAACTACTGATAAAATAACCCAACTGTATATGTATAGAATAAATCATTCTTCAAAATAATTCTCTTTCCAAACAAAAACAACTGGCCCGGAGAAAATATTTACGAAAATACCCATAACAATGAAAAGCTCCTTCAAAGAAATCAAAGTTCCCCGATTTTTAGATGGGACAGGTCTCTGCAGCGTAAAGAGGTGCCCCATGCATTGCCTGGCAAACTAATCTGGTTAAATTGAGATGAATTATTAATTGATTAAAAGCTAACATCAATTGAGCAAGAAAAGCGTTAGAAAGCTCATAATGCCAATACCAAGACCGTATAGTGTCGGAAATTATTATTAAAAGTTTAATAAATATTTGTAAGTGAATGAAAATTTAATTTCCGTTTGACTTTTGACATGAAAGGGTTTATTCTAATAGTTGTGTTGTTCAATTGATGTGTCCGTTCGTTTAAACCATTTGTATTGAATAAGTATGTATGAATAGACGTGTCGTTTCAATTGAAACCTTTGAAAATATATAAATAGGCCCTTGGATGATCATTAAAAACATGTGATTAGAAGATGATTATATATGATTAGAACATAAATAGAAAACCTCATTAAGTAAAATAAATAGAGTTTTATAGAAGCATATTGTCTAAGTTCTTGTTCCTTGTAAGGCTCGAAAGTTTCGAATATAGTTCTGTTCGGCGAAAGTCCTAAGTATTGAAGTGCTGCTTAGTTGGGATCGCAAATCGTTTTATTTTAAAGGCGATTGTCGTTAACCGTGAGCGCTGTAGTGGGAACCTACAATATCGATTTGATTTATAACCTTGCATCGTTAGTTGCACATTTCTAAGAAAACATAAACACATTATATACCAACAATCTAAAGACGAATAGTTCGTTTTCTTTGAAGTGGCAACCGTTGTGGTGAACTTATATTAATGATGAGTAGTTTCTCTGTTTGTAAATTACTTATTACTATTATTATAACATTGAGATTTGATTTACAGAAATTTCTAAAGGAAGGAGGAGGATATGATTAATCTCAACATGAAATTCAGATTTCATAAATTTATATACTGAGACTAGTCTTCTGTATTAGTTAATCTCATGCTCTATATAGATATAGATGGAAATGATCATTATGCTATTTCCAGACTCTTTGTTTTAACCTTCAATAATTCTGTCTTTTCATAAAGACGTCATTGCATGAAGTTTAGTTTCTACCATGCATATAATTGTGAGAGTTGATGAATATTAGTGTGTTAATTGTATATGGACATTATTTATAACGTGGAATTGATGGCCTATAAAAAAAATAAAAAATAAATAAAATGAACATAGTCTCTGTTTGTGCGCATTGCCTAGTCTCTATATTTATGGATAATAAATTTTTTTTTTTGTCTTTAGAGACTCAATGCATAATAGAAAAGTTGGCGTCTATAGATTCGGAAACAAACACAGGGGGCATGGTCTCGATTTCTATCACAGGCTCTGCAATGCAAACTAATATAATTCACCGAAGCCAACGATCGGAACAAAAATAGGCAGCATAAATGATTCACTATGTTGTTGTTCATCTAACGGTGGTCGATGTTTTTGAAATCGGTCAGTTGGCATGGTGGAAATAGACGCGTGTGTGTGGCGGTGGTGTTTTGGCATTTGGATGGTTCTTCTACTTGTTAATGGTGGAGTCAATTCACCTAGAAAGGCCATGGCTCAGTTATTGTTGGGTTTAAATTGAATAAAATATACTGGGCCCAACACAAGGGTTTGTTATGGTGGGCCAGATTTTTATAAATGGGCTGTAATTTGTCATTGGGCCGAAATAGTTTATTAATACTAACTAATTTTGAGTTGGGCTGCTGGAGAACTTTGAAAGAGTTCAAAAGTTTGGGCTTGAAAATTACAAATGGAAATTAAACAGTTGAGATGGTTTGCAGGTCCATTGAGATTTATTTTATTTGTTATCTCATATATCTACTATGGGTCGTGTGAAGTTTGGAGAATCAAGAACATTAGTAAATTAGAATTTATTAATTAGATCTCCAATTATTGGAAAGAAATACGACATCTTTAGAACTTAATCACAACGAGAAATGTGATTAAAGTTTGTACGGTCTAAAGGTTGTGAAAGTAGTTAAAAGATTGTAACACGCACCAAGTTTAGTTTACATAAGCGCATATATTCTATTTTCGTAATAGAAATAAATAGAACTATAGTAAGTTCTTATGCAAATATGTCTTAAAGTATATAATGAAATTTGTGATTTTAAAAAATTGAGAAGATGTAAACTTTGAATAATCCTAAAAGGTTCAAAGTTATTTGATTTAATCAAAGTTTTCAGATAAAATAGGAGTTCCTAAAATCGGGAGAACTAAGGAATTAAAGTCTGAAGTAAAATGGATGGAAATCAAATAGAGAAGTTAGTGAGTGTGATAAAGTTCTAGCTTACCCAGAACTTTGAGGGGTGGAATCTATCCTTTCAGATATCACACTCATTATAAGATTCCACACTAGGGTAATAGTAGATTGTGAATCGTCTTGTAAATGCCTAAAGTGTGGGGCTTGACTTTAGGCTATACCATAAATAGTCAAGCATGTCAAAATGGAGATGAAAAGGTTACGTGCAATGGAAATGCAAACCATAACAGTGCATAATGTACACGTCAAATAATTTAATGATATAAGTGATTAAAGATTATAAAATTAGAAGTTGTGAAAACCTTTGGTAGATGTTTTCTTTGCAAAAGAAGGTGCACAATGTAACGTGTGTAATGGTAAGTCAATACAAATGACATAAACTATTAGAATATTTAATCTCAAAGAGAGGTTCTTTCGGTTGATTACGAGGAGTCAAAGAAAAGCCTGGTGGGCCCACTAACAAAAGTTATAAACTGAGATCAAATATTTAAATTAGTTAGAGGAATGAGCTTAAAGTCCACAACAAACGAATAGTCTTAGCGAACACCCAACCTCTAGAATTGGAGGATCCCAAAACCTTGGTTCAATGGGAAAACTAAGTTTTGATAGTTCAGCGAACACTTGAAAACATATCAGCTCATTCCTAGAACGTCCAAGTGAAAAATTTGCCTAAGTGGCGAGGCTGAATTCTTAAAAAAAATTTAATGATTCCTATACCTATATGGTGGAGTAAGGCAGAATACTCATTATAGGAGATCAGATATATAAGTGAAGAAGTAATGGCCGCTTCTAAATGAAAAAAACACTTTCGAATCAAAGATATGGTCTAGGGCCGAAAAGGACAACAACATGAGAACGAGAATGTATTAGAATTGTTATTGTGTGAGTATTGTTGTCTTGGTTCACACAAACGGCTGGGTAGTTCAAAACATCACGTTGCTAAACGACCAGTAAATCCGATAGTATTTTATACTATGGAAGATTCAAAGCCGGAAGCTATCTATCCTGATGCAATAATGGTCCGCCGAAACTTTCAAGTAAGTCTGCAAACATGCATGCATTAATGTTCATTAATGTGGGGGATTGTTGAAAATAATTATTAAAAGTTTAATAAATATTTCTAAGTGAATGAAAAATTAATTTCCTAAAGGTGTGACTTTTGGCATGAAAGGGTTTATGCTAATAGTTGTGTTGTTCAGTTGATGTGTCCGTTCGTTTAAACCATTTGGATTGAATAGGTTTGTATGAATAGACGTGTCATTTCAATTGAAACCTTTAGAAATATATAAATAGGACCTTGGATGATCATTAAGAATATGTGATTAGAAGATAATTATATATGATTAGAACATAAATAGAAAACTTTATTAAGTAAAATAAATAGAGTTTCATAGAAGTATATTATCTAAATCCTTATTCCTTGTAAGGCTTGAAAGTTCCGAATATAGTTCTGTCGCTGAAGTTCCTAAGTATTGAAGTGCTGCTTAGTTAGGATCGTAAATCATTTTATCTTAGAGGCGATTATCGTTAACCGTGAGCACCGTAGTGGGGCAATATTCGTCTTTAGGAAAGAGTGTCCAACACTCGATTCGATTTAAACTTTGCATCGTTAGTTGCACATTTCTAAGAAAACCATAAACACATTATATACCAACATATAGTATCTGGGTTATCAAGAGAACACCAAGGCTAGGAGCATAGGCAGTCAACAAACCACATTATTGCAAAAAAGGGGAAATGAAATGAAATGAAAATTCACTAATTGTAAAAATACCCTTCAACAAAATACATAACTAAAATCACACCAATTAATTTAAAAACATTAGTTCATCAAGGCTTATAATAGCCTGGAATAATCCTGAGGCGAATCGTTCAAGCAGAGTACACTGGAAATTGCATTCTGCTCCACCATGAACTGCACGTTATTCGAGAACTCATGCAACACCGACTCCATCGTGTGCCCATTTGGAATATACATATACTCATCCACATCCAAATTACCCACACATAAAGTAAATGTCAACAAGTGTTTAATGTATGTTATTGTTTTTTGTTATATATATATTATGATTGATTGATGTTGTGATTGATTGGGTAGACGTCGTTGATGACGTGGTGTACGGCGCCGGACAGGAGGTTTCGTCCCTCAAATAACGATTTTCAAAATTATTTTAAAGAATGGTGGTGCTTTTAAAAAGTTTTAAATTATTGGGGATGGTGGTTTTGAAATGAAATGTGGTGATCGATATGTGGATGTTATGTTTAAGATATATTATGGTTTGTTGATATTGTATAGATATGATTGATTGGTTGATATTGCCGTTTTTCAATTTTGTATGATTAATATAGTAAGAACAATAAAGATTTTGATTAAGTTTTGTTGTTTAATTCAATTTGGTATCAAATATGGAGTTTGATACTAAAGTTTGAGTTGTTTCCTTTTATAATACGTACCTTAGACCCGTTTGAAATTTAGTATCAAATAAAGAGTTTGCTCAAAGAAATCTTTTACAGGATTTTACTTTGTACAAAAAACATCACATAAAAGAAAAATATATTTATAAGAAAAATATATTTATAAGAAAAATCAAACCAACAAACCAAAAACAGAATTTTAACATACTTAATTAGAATATAATCAAACCTCCAATAATTCATAATAATTCTCCTAAATTCTTTGTTTTCACATACCAAAAAAATGAAATTAATATTAACGATATAACCAAAAATAAGTTTATTATTAAAAATAATATAACCATATTAATATTCACAAGGCTGGCTCGCTTCCATTCTCCAATCTATTTTTAATAATAATAATAATAATAATAATAATAATAATAATAATAATAATAATAATAATAAACTAAAGAAACATAGGTGGAGCTTCTTGGTGATCTAATTGTAAAAAGGGCGCGGATATACGCACCCCAAAATATTATTAGTTGACCCCAATTGATAAGAACACCCCAAAATTTTTTAAAATATATTTATTTTTACTAAATCAACCCCACAAATACCCCATTTTACCCCCCATATAATATAATAAATAATATAAAAATAAAACAAAAGAATAAAAATAAACTGGGCCCCATTCAAAGAACACTGCAGCGGCGGCGAAGTCGCCGCATCGGCGCCATAATCCGATGAGGCCCACGACACCTCGAAACTCGCTGCGCTTCTCGAGAACTTTATCGAGAAATTTGTCCAGTGTTACAGCATTGGGAACCCAAAAACCGAAATCCTCATCACGAAATCGCAAATGATCAGTCTTAAGCACTACTTGTGGGTTCATCTCGGAGGTCGACATGAGGGACAAGTTAACGACGTTTATTAAAAACACCCACATGAATCGAAAAGAGATTGAAGGACAAGAAAGCGATGAGGCGGGCCGAGAAGGAGCGGCTCAAGGAAGGTGAAGCAGCTGATGAAGAGATCGAGAAACTCAGGAGAGAGGCCACGAAGAAGAAGGTAACTCGAAGGATAAAGCGTCGAGCAAGAGTCATTCTCTGACCCACACCTAGGCGGATGAGCACGAAGTGACGCCAGCTGGCGCTGAAGACAGTGACGACGATGTTGAGTGGAAAACTGATAATTCAACAGCAGCTAAATGCCGTTACGGCTAATATGGTCTTGGTCATGAAGAGAAGAAGCCAAATGGTCAAACCTAAAGTCAATAGAGAGTCGAACAGGGTTAAATCTGAATCTGAATAATTCGTCGACTTGATAAAGGAGTTTGTTAAGAAGGACTCTCCTGTTAGCCAACTTAAACCATTTCTGGAGTCTTTGACCGGGCCGCGGCAAGATATTGTTTACGTATTGTTTGAAGCTTTGTTTGTGACAAGGGTATTTTAGTCTTTTCATTTATGACTGTTTCTGTCTAGAATATTTTAGGGTCAACTATTAATATTTTGGGGTGCGTATATCCGCGCCCTTGTAAAAATGCTTCTTGGTGGAGCTTTTCCAAAATTGTTTTAAAAAATGATCTAATTATTTCTTGAGCCTATAATTTTAGTAGGCTCATTTAATTCTTCAATCGTCTTAGCAACATCTGATTTCTCGTGATTTAAATCCTCGATCTCTAAGCTCATTGTTACAATCATAGTGCCCTATTTTTCGCTCTTAATCAGTTACCCGAGCATCGAACAGATAGTTAATCTTATTATTAATTCGAGATTTATAAATATGAGAAATTAGATTTAATAACAAATCTAAGTATTTGGCACACGATTGAAAAGTCTGATCATAACAATTTCATGGATTTCTCCCTGGAGTTTTTTTGGTGTTGAAAAGTTGGGGTGAAGTGGAAACATGGGTATATTGATTCTTTTGTTGGACTTGTTATGGTTAGTATGTTTCTTTATATAATCATTTATGATTACACTCCAACTAACTTATCAAACTCTAATTATTTATTCAGGCTCAACTCATTGAGGCTAATAAAATTATCAATGAGTTAAGGTTAAATAAATAATTAGAGTCTGATAAGTTAGTTGGAGTGTATTCATAAATGATTATATAAAGAAATCTATAGACCTAGGAACAGCAGCCACTACTAACCATAACAAGTCCAACAAAATAACAAATATAACCATGTTTCCACTTCACCCCAGCTTTCAACACCAAAACAATTGCAGGAAGAAATTCATGAAATTGTTATGATCAGATGTGTCAAATGCTAGATTTGTTATTAAATTTAATTTTCCATGTTTATGAATTTCTAATTAATAATGAGATTAACTATCTGTTCGATGCTCGGGTAACTGATCAAGCGCCAAAAACAGGGCACGGTGATTGTAACAATGAGTTTAGAGATTGAAAATTTAAACCACGAGAAAATCGGATGTTGTTAAGACGATCGAGGATTTGACTGAGTCTAAAACTCCTTTTCATGTTTACCGACGGACACGGAAGCCATCGGTAAAATTAAAATTATTATTTTTATTTATTTAGTTAATTACAGACGGACACGTTGTCCGTCGGTAAATTAAAAAAAACTAAGAATTCTGACGGTATCTTACCGGCGGCTGTACCAAATGCCGACGGTCTGAAAATCCGTCGACAATTAAAATTACCAACAAAGGATTCGTCGACGTCGTGAATCCATCAGTAAGCCGTCGGCAAATCACTTACGTACGGATATAACTGTCGGCAATCCCAATTTTTTTTTTGTAGTGAAATCTATATAAGTTGAATAAATTTTATTTATAAACAAAAGTTTAAATGATTTTATTAGAATTTTAAATATTTATTTAAGAAAAATACGAGTTATATAAAATTATTACAAAAGAAAAATAAATATAAAAAATAAACTTAAGTTTCTTTATGTAATCCAAATATAATGAATTGAAAATAATATTAAAAAATATATATATATATATATATATATGAAAAATTATTTTTACGCTAAAAAATGAAAACAAAAAAGATAAAATAATAATAATAAATTATTACGCCTAGAAAAATAAATATATAATATATTCTAAATTTCTTTATCTAATTCCAATATAATGCATTGATACACACATTATATCTATACGAACAAATTAGTGTCTTACGCAGGAAAAAAAAGAAATAAAAAGTAAATATACTAAAATAAAATAATATTACATATACTACAAGTTAGAGGTACAACCTTTTTTCAATAGAATTATCAGTGCCTTATAGATTTAATTTTTTATATCACATATTCAAATGTGACACGCGGGTGTTGTATGTTTTATAATTTTATAAACTCAATTTTTTACGGGTTTCCCTGTCGAGTTTAGGGTATTTTGATACACTTTAAACTAATTTCGTGACTCACGGTAAAAAAAAACTTGAAAATTATTTATTTTGAAAACCAATCTTACTATAATTAGAACAAATACTGTTTTGATTTGTGTGTAAAAATCATTTATTGCGAAAAATAATCTTCCTGTAAGAACAAATAATGTTACGATTTGTATGTACCATTTTCAATGTTATTCTTTTAGTATTTACAATAAATATTACTCTTTTTTAAATCTTGCATAATATGTGTGTATATATTCACAGTAAAAACTCCATACAGTCATATCGTTCGAACCGGGAGAAAATATTACTATACGAAGTTATTCTTGTATAGAGTTTTAAAAAAAATTCGTATAAAAAATAATATAAATATAAAAATAACATATTCATTGTATATTATCTATCTCACAAGTTCATGTAACTAATTTAATAGTTTTGACTAAGAAATTTAAATATACACTTGAGTTAAATCAAAAAATGAATCTAGGGACTATAAGCTCTGACAATTTAAATACACACACTTGAGTTAAATCAAAAAATGAATTTAGGGACTATAAATTTTGACAATTTAAATATATACACTTGAGTTAAATCAAAAAATAAATCTAGGAACTATAAACTTGAGTTAAATGAATTTAGGGACTATAAACTTTGACCATATATATGAGTCTAGGGACTATAAACTTTGATTTTGATAAACAAAAATATAATTAATAAATATTTTTATAATATATTAATCATTTTTCCTATATAGAGGTATAAATCCTTAAGACGCGACTTGAAAAATGTATGACTTATGACAATGTGGAGTTTATTCTTATTTATAACTAATCCCAAGTTGGGACTTGAACTTTTTATTACTATAGGGAGTTTATTCCTATATAGAGTATTACTATAGAGAGTTTTTACTATATATATATATATATATATATATAGTAAAAACTCTCTATAGTAATACTCTCTCTCTCTCTCTCTCTCTCTCTCTCTATATATATCTATATATATATATATATATATATATAGTAAAAACTCTCTATAGTAATACTCTCTCTCTCTCTCTCTCTCTCTATATATATATATATATAGAGAGAGAGATATATATATATATATACACTAAACAAAAAGATTTCTACCCTACGTGTCTGCTCAGGAAGTTTCGGGTTGACGTGTAACTCTTTTTATTATCTTTTTGCTACCAAAATCTTCTTTTATTCTTTTAATATAAATATATAAAAATTCATAATTAGAATTATTTTTTACTTATTTTAATTAAAAGATAAATTACTTATAAGATAATATTAATTATTTTTTTTAATTATTTATTAATAATCTAAATAAGTTTTATATATAATAAAAATTAAAATATTTTTATTCTCAGGATTTAAAATATATAATATAAATATTATGAGTTATTAACATTAGTGTAAGTATGTAACTAATTTCTTAACAATTACAATCTAAAGATAAGAAATATAAATTTTAATAATAATAATGAATAATATTGATTAGACACCAGTACAATACGATATAGGTTGAGAATATAATACCTTCTGAATTCTTATAAGTATGTAATTAAAAGTTATTATAATATTAAATATAAATATTAAAATATTAAAATATTTAATAATAATAATTATAATTAATAATATAAATTAGACACGGGTCGAGCGTGTGACAAGTTTTGAATTTATTTAAGTATGTAAATAAAATGTTACTAACAAGTTTAATCTAAATATTAAAATAAAAGATTATTTAACAATAAAAAATAATAGTTAATAAATAGTAACAAGATATCGGTACAAGACACGAGTTGATGATAAGATATTTTTTGAATTTATTATTTTTAAATTTAAAAACTATATAATGATCAAAAATATTTTGTATATTTATCTTTTGATAAGTAAAAAACAGCACCCAAGTTTCATATGAAAATAAGCATCTTGATAAAGAGAAAAATCAATTAATGAAATTAAAGCTTTTTATTTGGCTTAATTATCAATCGGAAGATTTAGCTTGCATGAATCATTATTAGTTTGATACGAGTATGTTAAGGATACATCTGTATCTCCAATTGAAAATTTAAAATTTCGTGTAACAAACGATTATTAAACTAGTTATACTGTATATTAATATTATATGGACTGCACTATTTGATTTTAGGTCAGGTCTGATGAGTTTGAATTCTCTTTTGGGTATAAGATTGCTCTAATTTCTAAATGCCTATTTTGTGTCCCACTCTTTTTGACCGGTTCTTCTCTCTTATTCACAAAGTATCTTTGTTTCTTTCCTTATTATTTTTGTCCTTTTTTATTTGTATATCTATTAATTTATTGCCTTTTATTAGCCGTAGCCGTATTAATTGATTTTCTTTCACTCTATTAAATTTATTCGTTAGTTTAAAAGGCTAGTAAACGAATGAGATCTTTTATTCTAAACGAATCGAGTATTATACTAATACTAGTTCGAAAACCCGCGTGTACGCGGGCATTATTAAAAAAAATATAAAAACGTAATATTTATTAAATTTTTTTGTTAAATTCATAAAATAATATTAAAAAAAGAGTAAAAAAAATATCTTCACTTTAAATTTCAAAAAACTACCTTATAACTATATTATTAATATGCGTCGAAGCCAGCAAAGAAGGGATTCAATGAAGCCTTTCATTTTATCAAGCTAAGGAGGCCGGGTGGGAACGCTTTGAAATATATCAAGGTTACCTCGCCGGAGGACGCGCCGGTAATAGTGGGGGCAATTTCCGAAGATGATGCCTCTACGAGACGAGCATGGGGATTATGGGTTTGTCTAACGGAAATGGACAAAGTCAAATACCCATTCAAGTTCTTCCAGAATTCATCGAATGGATCATTCCTCCTGAATTCTATGACAGGAGCTACAACGAGCTTTGCTGAGACTCTTTTCGAAATAAAGAGAAGAGTTTTCTGGGAAAACAAAATTCCGGTAAGTAAAGACACATACTGGAAATTTTACAACATGGCGCATGTCGGTCGATGGATTGACCGGATCTGTCAAGCATGCCCAGAGCAAAAGGAGCCTGAGTTCGAAAAAGGCTTCCGACCCAAATCGGACCGACAAGAAAATTCAGTTGGAAAGGACAAGAAGCCAGCTGGTTTCAAAAAAGTACGGGAACCACGCACCGTGTGAAGAATACACCATGTGAAAGGATTCCCGACACCACGAGCTGGCTGAGCCATATGGGACCAGCAATAAAAGAAGGATGGTGGACACAAACCCCACTAATCCACAATAATAGAAGGAAGATGTGAATAAAAGACACATCTTTTATCAACAGGCTTTGGAATCCGGATTTGAGATACGAAAATCTGATCTATAAATAGAGAGCATTTGAGGAAGTAGAAGACATCGAAAGTTCTCTTCTATTTTCTCATAGTCAAATAAAATTCAGAGAGAGAGTGAGAAAAATAAATATTGTCTGTAATAATAAGTTTATGTATTCACGAGTGCAAGGCTTCTTCATGAGAGGCTAAACGGTTATCTCCTCCCAAAGGGAGGTTACTAATGTAATAATATTTTCTTCTAGTTCTTAATAAAATAAAGGCTTTCGCTTCCACTCATTTTCAGTACTTTTAATTTATCTTTATAATCAAAATAGCTCGTATGCCTGGGTAGGAAACGAACCAAGGCTGTGCTGATCGGTTTCTGAAGGAGTTGAATAACTTGTAGATCAACTTCCTCAAAAGAAAGTTAGGCGGAACCGTCAGTAAAACGAGGTAGGGGCGGTGATTTTCCAGCTGGTGGCGTCGCAAACCATCTCACCCGGGACTGATTCGGTCAAAAAGAGGTATGAGAATTATAGAGACATTTTAATTTACGGAAGCATAATGGGCTTGATATGATCGTAATGGATTATTTCCGTTTTTGAAAGATGACATAAAAAGAAAAAATATATATATATATATATAATAATAATAATAATAATAAATAAATAAATAAATAGAAAAAAAAATTATAAGGGGAAAGTGTAAATTAGGACTTTATAATGAGTTCTCCGCTTAAAAAAGATATTCTTCTCATTAAAGGCAACAAGGACAATTTACTAGAATTCCCTTAACAATTCCCTAAGTGCCTCCCTTTGTATAGCCGCACTCATAATAAACCATAGGAGTATGATAAATGCCTCGTCATGGCCCCACGTACCTTATACTTTAGTAGTCTAACAAATTAATATCCATCCATCAGCAAGAACCCGGCCCAAACCCGACATACCCACCTACTGATTCAATAGTGATTTGGATGCCTTCTAGATGCATGCTTCCTATTATGCTTAAACTGTTGGGACTTTGAGCAAATGTCAAGCAATATGTACTCTTGGTGACATCCACCACATACAGAACATTCTTGGCCTCAAGGGTTATGTTGGGCGGGTCGAACCCTTGGCTCGAGAAAGTAAACCAAACGGTTGGCACCCGAATAGTATTTAGGTCGACCCCATCTAGGTTATAACAAGTGTCGAGGTTCTCAACTCCGTCCGTGGTGGCAAAGTTGGTCATCTTCTCCTTGAACTTATCGCGGAGCGCCTTGTAAGTGGCCTTGGGTAGCCGTGTCACCACCGTGCCCGTGTCAAGGACCACCCCACCCTCACCCGTCCCGGGGTCCACTTGAAACGCGCCTTCGGGTATGTCTAACTCTTCCTCTCCCACTCTAAGCCCCACAAGGTCGATGTAGTAGAAACTCGGGTACGCCTGGTTGTGAATCAGCGAGGACCAGTTGGCGCCCGTGGGTACATAAGTTTGCCCGAACCCCAACCACCCGGCCGAGCCCGTGGACCAGATACCTAAGCAGTAACTAAAGACCCCACCTATTAGCCCGCCCGACTGGCTCACCAACGACAGGGACCCACTGCCCAGGCCCAGCATCCCGTCTGCGTGGGTGTTGGTGAACAGGCCCTCGGACTTATGCGTGCACCCGATGGGCACGTTAGGGACCGTAGTGCCTCCGATCGTGATGTTTTCCAAGGCCATGGTCCCCAGGGTTTCGGTCCCGTCTCCATAGCTGATCTTATAAGTGCACCGGTCCGAATCGTCACAACCCTGTTTTGATTTCTCGACCTTGGCGCAGACCAAAGAGCTGTCGTCGCAAGCAACATCGGCAAACGAAGCGGAGGCCTTGGGGTCGAATACCGGGTCGAGCGCTTGGTAACATTTGTCACAGGGTTGGCATTGTACCCACAAGATATCACTGCCCGTGTCGATCAACAGGGTTTGGGTCTGGGGAGGGGTGCCCACACCGACCTCCGCAAAATAGTCGCCGACTTCGATGCCGTACTGCAAATCCGTCTTGAAATCCTCCCCCACCTCGTTAGCAGCGGAGAGGCGGCGGGTCAAGGTAGCCACCCGCCCGGCGTCGCGTTTCATCCGGGCTTCGAAACGGCGGCCGTAGTCGTTGTTGTGCGGTGACAAGGCTGCGGAAAGCTTGTGGTGATCCCTGTGAATCAAGGGAATTAGCCTAGTGGCACTCGCGAAGGAGAGAAGGAGGTGGAGGAGGAGAAATGCTTCAAAGGCAATAAGCATAATTGATTAATGTGTTTTGGGAGGGGATTTGTTGGGGTTTTTAAGGCGAATAGGATGTCTTAGTCATTGTCGTGTTTCATACTATATTCCAGCAGATCGCTGCCACCTGTCATTTAACTGAAATGACTTATAAACGGTATTCTAGATAGTATTAATATTAATGTTATACATGTCACAAATTATTATTTGATATTTAGATGTAAAGCCTGAATTAGTCGTACACATTATTAAAAGAAAATGTGTAAACTTTGATTTTTTTTATTTTAACATCTCAAGTATTTAATGTACTGTATAATTATTTTTTTATAATATGCTGAGTTTTTTCTTTCAAAATATTATTATATTGAATACGCTGTGACGTTGTATCAAAGCCCCAGTCCCACGTCCTGTCCTGTGCACATGAAATTTCGAAAGTTCCATATCCTCTGATGTCACGTTATGAAGAGAGAAAAGGAAATACCTTAACAAAATAAAAATAAAATAACAAAAAATAATTAAATTGGGAATTCCTGACAGAAATGAATCAAATGATGATAATAACAAAAACTGGAGTAATTCTTTATTTGAAAAAAAAAAAAGAGAAATGAACTGAGAAAACACCAAAAACAAATTTTACTTCTGTCGTAGAAACAATACAATTTCAATTCCTTTAGAATTTTAACACGTGGCCTAAATGATACCAGTAATATAATTTGCACGCTTTATATAAACCTTATTTTTTATTTCCATATTAAATTATAATTATTGTTAAGTTCCTTTTTTTTTTTTCTTTTTTAAAGTTATATCTTGTGATTATTATTTCTGTGAGAAGTTTTCATGTATATTTTTTTGGTTGTTTTTCTGTTAAGGTTTTTCTCTCCCAAAATATTGGGCTAAGGAATGCAAAGGACGTGGGACCTTCGGCCGCATATTATATGGTACACCGAGTGCATTTGGAATGATACACTTTATTAAGGAAAAATTGTATTTTTTGGCCGTAATTTTGATCCATTTTAATTTTTATCTTGTAAATATAGGCGGTTCGAAAATTATCCTAAATCTTTAAAATTTTTGCGTTTTATATCCTCTAAATATAGGCGGTTCGAAAATTGTCCATTATCTTAAAAAAAATCTTTGCGTTTTTTGTCCTCTATATCTTCGCGTTGTATGTCTTAAAGGATATAAAATGCGAAAGATTTTTAAAATACAGGATAATTTTCGAACCGCCTGTATTTAAAGTACATAAAACGCGAAGATTTAAAGATGCATGACAATTTTCGAACGCCTATATTTACAAGACAATAATTAAAAGGGTCAAACTTACGGGACAAAAATTGCGATTTTTCCCTTTATTAAAGATCAGATTACAGGATTAGAAAAACAAATGATGAAAAAATGGTCACCTCTCTTGGCCAGAAGTATCAAATCTGTGCCTGGGTTACTTTTCCATAAACGATCAAGCTTGTGGCCAATGGTTAGTTTCGACTCAAGGCTACATTCATTCCCTTGTAAATCTTGAGAGCAAGTTGGATTTGCAACCCCGTTGTTAATCAAAACCACCTAGTATATGTAGTCATAATCGCATTCTTCTTCGTAACTCGTAATGAATCTGTATAGATTTGAATTTTCACAGGAAAAAACATGATTATTGGAACAATATATAAAGAATACAGATCTATGATAAATTGTGTTATAGAGGAAAAATCGTAGGAACATATAAAGTATGAGTTATGAATTATTTGGGGCGAAGAAATATTTGGTAAAAATAAATCTTTGTGCCAAAAACACATAAAAATCACCTATATCCCACTAAAATAGATAAAAAACAAAAACTGACCAGTACATAAAAAGGTTGAGGAAGGCAATCTATTGTAATTCGAAAATTAGAAAATCAAACAATAAATTTGAATTGTATCAAATTATAATATGGATGTGAGATGGATTACAACTCTGGGTTAAGTAATCTAATTCGTGGCAAATGAGAAAAAATCGCATGGTATATGAGCCGGCAACTGGGGTTTTTAAGATCGTGTACGGCGATGGAGTTTCCGAGGAGTTAGAGCTGCTAGAAGTCTCTTCTCTCTTGTTGGACGGAATTAATTTTTAGGAAATGCGGCTACCAAAAATTTTCATGCGAGAGAAGGGCGAGAGGAATGAAAAGGGCAACCCTAGGTTTTGAATAGAAATGAGAAAATGAAAAAAAAATTGTTATTTATACCTAGGCTAAAAATCCCCAAAAGGTAACATTTTAATACAAACCATTAGTAGCTGACAACTCAGCATCCGAATCTAACATGTGATGACACATGTCATCCGAAATAATGGCTGATTGACACATAGGTTAGGGTGTCAACAACATTAATAAATAAGGTATATATATATATATATATATATATATATATATATATATATATTTATATATGTGTGTGTTGTTTATTTATCTTTTTACGTGATAGATCTTAGTAGTGATGTATATCTATTCTTTAAATGATTTATCTAGTTTTAAGTAATGTATCTATGGAGGAGGTGCCCATGCCCATGCCCATGCCCATGTTGCACTTCATACCTGATTATGTTCTTATATATTTTTTAGTTTTATTTTATTATAGTAGTCATATTTAAGAGAAAATACGTGGTATTGATCATTATCAAACAATATCTACTAAATTAGTCAATTTATCAAAAAAAACCCAAGAAATCCCTATCGGTCTTTTTGTAATTGTAAACATTAATTTTAAAAAAAATTTGTTTTGCTCTTTATTTTCTTTTCACTTTTTCGTTTATTTTTATTGACAATAAAAAATCATATAAATTTTTATATTTATATTATAATCTTTAAGATTTATTTTATATTTTTATATTTATCACTTATTTCTCTTTAACTTTATTAGTATGATTGAATGTAAAAATTAAAAAGAAAAAGGAAAGAAAATAGAAGGCAAAACAATTTTTTTTTCTGGTTTTCAATTTAGTATTTAAAATAAAAAAAAATGATAAGAAATTATAGAATATCTCCGATCAAGCTTATGTGACATTTTTTTGATGAAGTAACCAACTCATTAGACATGATTTGATGATCAATGTCACGTATCTATTCTGAAATTTGGCAATATAATGGAATAAAATGAATTTTTGCCAATTTTTTTTGTTTTTAATTTAATATTAAAAATTATAAAAAAATAATAAAAAAAAGATTATTAAATCACACCGCGTCAGCAAAATACTAGATCGGACTATTTTTATCTTTTTTGATAATTAGTTAATTTAGTGAATGTTTAATGATAGTCAAATCGCATGTCTTTTCTATATAGTCAAATAAATTTGATTGGACTTTTTTATTGATAAATTGACTAAGTTAGCCGACCCTTCTTTTTTTATTTGTATATATCATGACAAAGGAGTTTTATTGATAATTAATAATATCACGCATTTCATCTTAAATGTGACCTAATGAAAAATGATTTTTCCATCAACGACCGTGCAATGTGATGCGCTGTTAAGAAGACAATTTAGTCTAGTTTACTGAAATGACACGTGGCAGCACTCCAAGTTTCCAATGGAATGGAAGATCTTATTACGTTTTAATGCCTTGGAGTTTGAAACGTGGCGAGAGAACAGACATATAATTGAGCAACGCATGTTTTTTTTTCGGGGCACGCATCATTCTTTTTGGCTTTACAGCTTAAGCTTTTTCTTTATTTTACAGGGCAAATTGTCAATTATTAAATAGAAAAAACATTATTATTAAATATTTTAATTACTTATATAAAATATTAAATAATTCAATCATTAATATATAATTACAAGGTTATATATATAAAAAAACATAATAATAATATTAATAATCAATACCACCGCCACTACTTTATTTCACCCTCGTCGGCCACCTCTGCCAGTTCACCTGTCGCTGTTTGCACACTTGTCGTCGTCTGCCGCTATCTAACCGTCGCCGGAGTTTTTCCGGCGAACATTATTTTTTTGTCCAAATTTTTTTTAATGTCTTTTTTTTTTACCCAACAAACCTAAAGTAAGAAATCTCACTATAAAGTAAGTATATTTTAATAAAAAGTTTTCTTTCCTTTTCACATATAAAGTAGGATATTTTCTTACTTTTTTAAACATAAATTAATAATGTCTTTTTTTTTTTTGAACAAAGTCAGTAACTTCACTGTAAAATAAGAAATTTTCTTACTTTTTCGAACATAAAATTACAAACTTTCTTACTTTATACGATATAAAGTAATAAACTTTGTTATCTTTTCAAACATAAGTATCGAAATTTCACTATAAAGTAATATATAATTATATTAAATAAAAAATACATAATAATAATTTGCTATTAAGCAAGAATTTTTTTTTTTTTTGAGGCGAAAAAGAAAAGTGTGTAATACGTAGGGGTGAGCAAAAATACTGGGTACCCGGTCCCGGACCCAAAACTGCTTAGGACCCGTCGGGTCCAGTCCCGAAACCGGACCCATTGGTACCGGTTCTGGTTCCAGATTCTTGGAACCGGTTCCGATTCTGGGTCCATACTTTCGAGACCCGGTACCCGCTGGATACCCGGTGGGACCAGTTACGGGATTGGGTACCCGCTGGTACCGGTTCTTAAACTGGGTACGCGGTACCAAATCTTTAATATTTAATATATTTAAGTGTATTTTGAGGATTTTCTATATATTTTGTTGATTTTTGATCTCTTATTATGAACAAGTTTGAAGACTTTGTATTGATGAATGTTGTGAATTTGTTATTATATTATGTATTTGTAGATTTATTTTCATGAAGTTTGGTTTTGTAATATTATATAATTGATGTAGTAGAAAACTAAAAAATTTTCTATATTGTAGACTTACTTTTGGTAAATAAGAGGAAGCTAATACTAATATATTGTGCACTTTATTTTAGATAATACCACAATATAGTAGGGTGTTAATGACATGTAGTATACATAGTTTAGCAAATTTATTATTATAAATTTAAAAAAAGAAAAAACTCAAATAAAGATCGGGTACCCGGTTTCGGAACCGGTACCCACCGGGTCCGGGACCGGTTCCAAAAACTTTGGACCCGGCTAGTACCGGTTCCGGGACCGGTTTTTTTTTTCTTGGACCCGATTCCAACCTGTTTCGGTTCCGGTTCCAAGAAAAATGGCCGGGTACCCGGTTCCGCTCACCCCTAGTAATACGTAAGAAAACATAACGACATTTGCACATCAAGTTAGAAAATTTTGCAATGAAGTAAAATATATTTTATCATCAAGTATGAATTATTGGACATTAAATAAGAAATTTGTATACATATAGTAAGAATTCGGATATATAATAAGAAATATTTCCGGTGACCGAAAATACTTTTGTAAATATAGTAAGAAATATTTGCGATGACCGCAAATATTTTTGGATATTAAGTAAAAAAATGTTTGGACATATAGTAAGAAATTATTTGAGTTGAAAAATAAAAAACTACACTAACTCCATGGACATATAGTAAGAAATTTTTTGGGCGAAAAAAAAAACTTACCGAAAAATTTTCCGACAAGCCGCGGTGGCGGTCGGCCGCAGCAGGCCTGCTGCCCCAAATATTAATAATATTATTAATATTATTACTATTATTAGTTTTTTCATATTAAGAATTTGTGGTATATTATATCAAAATTTTGAATTATTTAATAAAATGTATGGATTATTTGACTTAAAATTGGATGTAGAACTAATTGACAAATAAACCTCCACTTTGAGAACTATTTGATAATTTTCCCGTTTTTAAAAAATATGCTCCTTCCGTCATGTTCTATTTGTCAAAATTTGGAAATTTTTTTGTCTCGTTTTATCTGTCACATTTACATTTTCAAAAGATAATCATTGTTACTTTTTTTTTACCTTCCAATAAAAAGTAAAACTTATTTTATTACTTTTACCCCTACCTTTATCACTTCACACTTTTAATTATTTTAAATAAAATAATATTATTATCATTTGATATCTATAATTATAATACCAATTATCATTATTAATCTCCAAAAAATATTCAACGAAAGACAAATTAAATGGATAAGACGAAGTAAGAATAAAATCCGTATAATCTGAGCGTATAATCTCCGAAAAATTATCTTAATTTCCCCTGCAATATGTACATAGGTATTTTTAATCCCAACCTCCATGAGCGTATGCCCAGTTAGTAAGAATAAAACCCGTATAATCTGAGCTAGCATTTTCACAACTAAAAAAGAAAAATAAAATTTAGCAAGTGGCATGTTGCGCATGATGTCATTTTTGAGATTTAAGAATTACGTTAGTCTTCACCAAACGTATCTTCAAATAACTTGACTAAATCCCAAAAGTTACGTTTAGACATCTTTCCCAAAAAATCTCCACTGTTTCTGTTAGTATTAAGTGAAAAGTAAGAGAGACATTTGGATAGAATTCAGAAAAACCTCCAAGTAGATCTCACAAAATGTAATTGAAATTGGGTTTTAAATTGGAATTGGAATGGTAGTTTTCTGTTTGTTTTTTCAAACGTGTTAAACAATTTCAAATTGAAATTAAAATTAGCTTTAAAGGTTCTAATTTCAATTTCAAATTTTAAAAAATCATGGAACCGGTTCAAAATCGATGGTTAATATTATGCAATAATAATAATAATTATTATTATTATTTTACTTTGGAAATTAGGCTATAATAGAAAGAAAGAAAAAAGATTTTCTCCAAAAAGAGTATTGTGCAATTATTGAAAACTAGCGTATATATATTTTCAACGAAGTAGTAGTAAGAACTGCAATAATTAAATAAAAATGCTATAATTATATAAAATATAACATAAACACTATATTTTAAAATGTAATTTGTGTAATTTTGTATTTCTTAGATAGCCTAAGCTAAAATTTGCCAAATATTTATATACATCAGCTAGCTTAGATATCAGTTATCAGCTATCATCCTACTAGTTTTTCGATTATCAGTTAACTTTTCAACTATCACATTTTTTTTGTCAAATGTACCCTAAATCTTATTTCAAATTAATTGTCGTTTGAAAGTTTTTACTACCATATTTTTTAATTTCATCCCTACTTATTTAAAAAAATAAAAGTAAATTTATAATAATAAAATAATTATGATTAAAGAAATGATAGATTAATTATAAATAATATAAATTGATTAAAATATATTAATCAAATTTATATATTTATTAATTATTAACATAAACTCTTAAACACTTAATTAAAAAAAACAAAGTAATAGTGTACAGTTTTATTTAGCCAATCACGGCATATACATATACTTAGACGTTGGAGGGTACGACTGACTGAATAAGGAAAATTGTTAGGATTCCGAAATTAGTGGAGTCATTTGTGTTTCTCCTAAAAGTTGGTAGGCTATCATGAGACGAAATAACTTCCTCTTTAAAATGATTTGAGTAGACAGACTTTTATATGTTTGATATTAAAAATTATTTTCGGGTACTTTCCCTGATTTTGTTTGCATCAATAAACAAATTAAAATAGGGGTGAAATCCTTAGATTGTATTAAAAAATAAAATACTTAAAGTGAAGTAGCTTGATATTTTAAAACGCGTCCAAGTCAAAATATTTTTTCCTTTTACATTATTTCGAAAGAACTCCCTCATGTGAATATGAGGAATGCAAGATTTCAGATCTGGGGAAAGGAAGAAAATTATGACTATTCAATATGAGTAAATATAATTAACAAAAAAAATAAAAATAATAGTAGTATACTGAGGGCTTTTGTTATTGGGTAAAAAACCGTCACCATATGTTGACGGCCACTGATGGTCACGTCATTGTTGAAGGGCAAGAGTCGTTAGCGAGTAACTCGTTGGCATATTAATTGAGCGATGAATTTGCTGAAGGGCAGCTGACGGGCGCCGTTGTTGACGGGTACCCGCCTGTCAGCAAAATGAAAAGAAAAAAAAAATACTGACGGGTATCAGCCCGTCAGCAATATTAAAAAAATAAAAAAATATACGCTGACGGGTGTCATGCCCGTCAACATTTTTGATATTAAATCAGACCACCGTCCTTCTCACTTGGATTTTTCTCTCTAAATTTGTATGTAAGTTGTGAGCAATCTCTAAACTTTATATAGGCACATCTTGTTTGTAAAGTTACCGTCAAAATAAGAAAAAAATATATACATAATATAACAAGTAAATATCATTAATATGAAAATAAAACCAAATCTAGAATCCTTAATAATATTAAGGAGCAATTCCCAACTAATCTAATAGTTAAAAATGTATCACAAACAATACAAGTATAAGTGCAAATTCCAACTTACTCATTTTGAGTGCTGTTAATGAATCGTGCCCAAGGATTTCGAGCTCGAGTTCAACTATTGATCGAACAATGTTCAACTTCGTTCGTTTAATATTCGAGCAAACATTTTGAATGAATCATGCACAAGAATTTCGAGCTCGAGTTCAACTACTGATCGAACAATGTTCAAGTTCATTCGTTTAATATTCGAGCAAAAATTTTGTTCGTGTTCGTTTGATTATTTTTTTATTTCATTCAAACTCAACTCGTTTAATATAACGACATTTCGATTTGTTTAAGTAGATTGAGTTTGAATTGTTCGAATTCAAGTAGATCAATTTTGAATTGTTCGAATAATGTTTTCTCATTAAATTTCTTTATTATCAAAGTAAAATATAGTAAATATAAATAAATAACTATATATATATAGGTATGTTCGCAAACGTTTGATAATATTCACGAACATGCTCGTGTGTCGTCCGATTATTAAACGAGTCTAATTTTATATTCGAGATCGACTCGATTATTAAACAAACGGGTCTTAAACGAGTTCGAACGAGCTTTTGTTCGTAAACATTTGATTTGTTAACAACACAACTCATTCCCAACTAAAGATGGATTATATTGCCCCTATATAATCACACGCCAATAGAATCTCAAAATAATAATAATAATAATAATAATAATAATAAATTTTGTGATATATATTTAGATTTTTGACATTCCTTTTCCTACTGGCTTAAAGACGGTGGGAATAATCACAAAACAACTCTTACTTTACAATCTCTTTGGTTTTAATGGGTCTGAGAAATGTGTAATTAACTAAAATATTATATATTGAGAAAATGTAATTAAAACCAATTTCCAGATTCAATTACAATTTCAAAAAACATAAAAAAAAAACATATTTCCTCAAAATTGTACTAATTTGTAGTTTATGTTAAAGTTATATTTATAATATAATTTGACTTAATTACTAAAATTACCCAAGCTTTTTTTTATATTCACAATTCTATCTCAACTTTCTAAGCATTAGCTTTATACTTTTAACTATAAACCTTTGTTTCAATTGGCTTCTGAGAGCTTTTCTAAAAAAAAATAAAAATTTTTGGAGTTTCATCTGTTAATTTCCTAAACACTAACTTTCAATTTAAAAAAAAAAAAAAAACTGCTTCCGATTTTGTGTTTTTACTCCTTTTCTTCCAAAAATGGTTTCCGACAATCCAAAAGACCCTTACATGGTCTGTAAGTATTTTAACGCAAGTTTTTATGTTGATCTATAATTGTGAATATGTGAAAATTTTGGGTAGTTTTGGATGATTAACTCTATCATTTTAAAATTATCAAGTCGTCTCCCTCAATCAATCTCCTTGTTCCATCACTGCCTCTACGAGGACGGTTCCCACACCAATCGCCACATCATGGCATGTGTCCTCTATTTTGAATAAAGTTAGCCTGTGTAGAATCTAATCAAGCTGGTTCAAAATCGAACTATATTTGATGTTATACCGACTAGTCTTCCAAACTCTATTTGATTGAGGTAGCAGATCAAGTGGAGTAGAACAAATATAACTCATCCCAACCCATCTCATTCAAGAATTATGCGAAGTTGAATGTGTGTCGTATTGAAGATAGTAGGGTGAGCTGAGACCGTAAAAACTTGTGACTTAGTAGTCATAGATCGTCTAGCCAGCCGGAGCTGACTGTAACCAGAAACCCATCCTAGACCAGTTTAATTACGTCGGTAGGACTATTTTGTACTAAAATACTGTTGTTCTATCGCTCGTTCCAGCTATGAAATTGAGAGACGTTATCGTAATGAGGATTGAGCTGTTTAGAAGATCGGGCCCGCCCCTAAAATTGAGGGACTTTATCGTATTTAGGACCGAGCTGTTATAGTAGATGGTATAATTATGGTAACCTCCCGATACAACATCCGAAAACTCAAAAAAGAAATTAAACGTGTAAGTTGTTATAAACTAGAGAGAAAATAGAGAAAGTATATAGAAAATGAATTCTTAATGATTTTCATTATAACTGAAGACATGTTTATAGGGAAGCTTCCAATGTTACAATCGTAATTATATAATCTCATTAGGGGCAAAATAATTTTTTCATACTATCAATAATAAATACATTTACTAAATACACTATGAATAGTAAAGTGGTCGAGAATTTATAACACTCCATCTTGAATGACTATTTACATAAATGTCTTGTGAACTAATTGAAAAAAAACTCTATGGGTAAAGAACTTTCAGAAATTATTTGTAATAGATCTTGTGTCGATAATATACTGTTGTACAATGACATTGCTAGGAAAACCCCATGGGACAAAATTTGAGCAATGTGTAAGCCTAAAGTTGTTACCCCTCATATTGGTCATTTTTGTAGGAGTAATCATGTGTTGCCTCATTAAAACCTTGTCAAGAAAACCCAATGAGAAAAACTTGATCGAAGGAAAAAGAGAAAAACTACTCCATCTTATTTCATATTTTGGGGAACAATACTAATTTCTTCTTTAGTTCTCATCATATCATGAATATGACTCGTTAAAACATTATTAGGAAAAACCACGTGGGAAAAAATTCCTAATAAAGGAAAAATAGTACATTATCCATATTAATATACGCATTTAAGTTACTTCGTTAAAAACCTTGTTAGAAAAACCCAGTGGAACAAAATCTCAGTGAAGGGAAAAAGAGTGTAACACGTATTTTATAAGTATGCTTTGAGCAACTCAAAATCCTTTTGGGATTTGTACGAGTATATCATATATATCCACTACAAAAAAATCCGGCAATGCTGACGGCCAAATCCGTCAGTATATGGAATACTGATGGCCTCCTGACGGATAATGGCCGTCAGCATTTTTGTGGTGGGCCTAGCCCAGCCCGCAGGAGCCCAACCCACAACCCTGCCTGTATTAATTTAATTCCCCACATGTGTCATGGGTGGGATTCGAACCCCAGACCTCTTGCTAATAGAGGAGTGGTGTTAACCTCTCGTCAAGTCAATTACATGTAAAACATTATATACTTTTAATATATATTAGATATATAAATTAAGTTATAAATTATAATTATAATTAATTATATTATATTTATAAATGTAGATTATATTTATGAATAATAATATATAAATGCATAATATTATTATAAATATATTTATAAATAAATATATAAATATATAAAAATATAAATATATATATATATATCTATTATAAATATAATTATTTATAAATAATTATAAATATATATTATTTGAAATATATATTTATTATATATTGTATATAAATAATAATATATTATTATTATAAATATATAATATTATTTATAAATATATAATTATTATATTATATTTATAAATATATAATTTATATTATATTTATAAATAATTAATATAATTATATATTTTATTTTATAAATAATTAATTAAATTATAAATATATAATATTATTTTATATGTATTATAATTATAATATTATAAATTATATTTTAAATAAATTGATGACGGCTTGCCCGTCAGCATTGTTTTTTTTTATTTTTATTTAATAATTCTGACGGGCAAGGCCGTCAGGATAATTAAGCGGGATAGTTTCCCGCTCTTTCCCTGAGGGGATACTGACGGGTATATGTGCTGACTGCCATGGCCGCCAGCAAACCCGCCAGCATTTTCTTCCGCCAGTATTTCCACTAGCATTGCTGACGGCTTTTTGCCCGTCAGCATTTTCGCCAGAATTGCCGGATTTTTTTGTAGTGATCATTCGATACTCTTCAATTAGTTTATCGTGAATAAAGATATTCAGATATCTCGTATTTGTCACATAAGATAGTAATGTATCATATTCAGTGCTTACATGTAATTAACACATTTAAACTCATATCTTTATTATATCAAAATACATGTAAAAATCTCTTGTGTAAGTTTTATATTAGTTGTGACTAGGCTGCTTCATTAAAAATATTGTTTGGAAAAAATCTTTGGGAAGAAAATCATAACTAAAGAAAAGAGTACAACGTATTAATTTATTTCACGACAATATCATTATTCTAAGTTGTTACATGTATTAGTAAAGGTTTCACCGACAGTTATGGTTAGCGGTTAACTGCCGGTTTTTAACCAGTCAATGGTCACGGTTAACCGTTGACCGCCGATTTTGGTTAAAATCGAAATCGCAAACCGAATTCTGGCGGTTGGATCTCGGTTAAGGTTTCCAACCAACTGAAACCGCCAGTTAACATGAAAAAATATAAAAAGTTGTTGGAGATTATGTTTCCGATTAGATGATTATTCGAGGATCTCGACGAAAACCTTTGGTCGTTGTTGGAGATTATGTTTCCAATTAGATGATGCCGAAAGAAGTTGAAAACTTACATAATCAAATCAATTCCGGTGAGCATAATCAAACCAATTCTGATGAGGATTTAACCACCCCCGATGAATTCGAACCGTCGGTCGACATCAATTTGTATGAAGATGAGGAGAAAGCGGGTGATATGCCATCGCCTTAATCAGAATTGAAGGAATATCAATCCCCCATCTTCTGATTGCATTTCACAAGAACGAAAGTTGATGGTGTACCTCGGGCATAATGCAATTATTGAAAGAGTCACTATGCCCTCGGTTCTAAAAATAATAGAGGCTATGAGATGCTCAAATACCGTATAAAGAAGAAGCATCCCGATAAATACGGTGTTGGTAGCTCTAAAACACAATTAAACTTTTCATCTTCATCTATAGCCAACGCCGGAGCCGGCGAACAAGGTATGAGTTTAATCATGCGCATAATAGTCATTATGAAGATTTTACTAGAGGTGCATTTAATCCATCTAGCACTAGGATTTCACGAAATAAAGTTACTCGCGATATTGAAAAGATGGTTGGCGAGTATAAGTTGAATTTGGTTTCCATATTTGATAGTTTGTCTCAAAGTGTCTTTATATGTTCGGATATTTGGACGGATTCCCATCATAATAATAATTATATGAGAATTACATGCCATTGGGTTGATAATTTTTGGACTTTGCAAAACGTTTTATTATATATAGAGAGTTTAATAGTTCGCATACCACGATGAATATCTCGTGCAAATATCAAATATTTTATCCGAGTATCATTTAGGTAACAAAATTATTCCAATTTCATTTGATAATTCCACAGCTAATACGACTAGTTTAGATTTGTTAAAAAAATTTTGTCAACCTTCTATTGGCGGTAGATTTTTTCATGTTAAATGCATTTGTCATATTCTGAATTTATGTGTTCATGATGGTTTAACTACTTTTAAATCTAAAATTTCCCGATTAGGAGTGCGGTATTTCATATAATCAAATATGATTCAGTTGCAAAAAAGTAGCAAAAATATTGCCAAAACAATGGTTTGCATCCAAAAAAAATTCAATTGATGTGTCAAATCGTTGAAACTCTACTTATAAATTGCTTAATGACTCTTTTGAATATAGAGAAGTATTGTGTGCATTTCTTGCTAATCAATATGTTGACTTCATTTTATTTACCAATGCGTGGGATGATTGTTATAATTTGATGTCCCTTTTAAAAAAATCTAACGACGCCACCGTGACTTTATCAAGTATTTATTATCCTAACTTCACACACTTCTTGATCAGAACTTGTTGATGCCATATTAAATAATTCTCATCACTCAATTTTGTGCTGAATAACTGACTTTTAAGCTGTATGATTGGTTCTACGGTGGACGGTTAGATGGATGAGCCAACAAAAGTAATGTTGCCAGCCATGATAATTTAAATGGACAGTTCAGAGCCAGGTTAATAACCTGCTCTGATACCATGATAGAAAATGTAAAGGCATGCAGAATTTAAATATGGGAATTTTATATTATCTTTCAAATCTTGATAGATTAAAATCATTAGTTCGACACTATACTGTATATCACATTTCTATCTCATTTTATGTTTCACTCAAAATAAAAGATGTTCATGTTAATTTCTTATAATATGGACCATCATATCACGATGACCAAAGAATCTATGTCAGTCGTGTCAAAACTTGAATGAGCCAGTGTCAAAAAGCTCTTTGTTGGTTATAACTTATGATTCAATAATCAAAAAGTAGTAAAGTAAAATTAATAGATTGACTCTAAAACTTGCTTTCTTCCACATAAATTAAAATTATAGTTCCATTCTCATAATGTACTTCTTAATGATAATCATCAACATGAATATAATCAAACTTAACAAGGTTTATTTCGCTCTAGGTTCATATTGAGCTTTTATGACTTCAATCAATGTGTCACTAGGCATCAAGACTTTGTCACATATAAATATCAATTCAGTGAATAATTGTCTATTCTTCGACAAGTTCTCACATTCTTCAGAGATATTTGAACGAAATACTTTTCATTCTAATATTTTACATTATTTGCTAGATATGTTACATTATATCTAATAGTTTACTACTGAACCTTTTATGTGAATGTTTGAATCAGGCTACATCACATAAATCTAACTCAAAATAAAATTTAAAACCAAATACAATAGTCTAATATTAATGATTGATTATACTTTCACAAGTTCTTTGTAATGTAAGAAACAAACAAATTTTATCAATCAAAATAGAGGATATCCATGACTAAGCAATGTTATTTTGAGAACCTCCATGACTTCTACCACGATCAATAAATATCACAAACTCTTACATATCTTACCTTGTGGTTCATTCTTCCCACATAGGTAGGGATCAACATGTCTCTTCCCCTTTACTTTGAGGTTATTTTCACTATTCATATCGATCCTAGTTAGCCTCAAGAAATTTCCTTATCCAGAGGTCTAACATTGGTATTATGAGAAATAATGCCATGTCTCTCAATGACTTATTATCATAATTAATATTATACAAGTGCATCAGTATGTTTGCTCAAGTGGAAAAAAATAGAGTGAGATCGTATCTCGTAATTACTTATTGTCATTTTAAAATGACTTTCTTTTTCACATATGGTAAGACATGTTTTGAGTTGCAACATATCAAAGTCATTTCCAATCTTTAGCAAGCAAACGAGTTTCATTTCATCGAATTCTTAGGCTTGAAAATAATGTTTCATAACATTCTCAAAATATTCATTTAGTGTACATCCCAAAGTTTATTGAGATTTTGGAACTACATATGTTTCCAATATAAAATTTGGGGTCAATATGAAGTCTCAAGTTCATTAGAGAATTGACTTTGACTAAGTTTGACGATTCTTTGTCAATTGGGGGTTGATGGATGATATTATTGTGAAATTGTAGTTCTTCTAGTTTCCACATCAAACCAATGATGGTAATACTCAATTTCTTTTGAGTATATTAAATTGTATTTAGATTGAGTTAACTCAATCAATTTCTTTAGATAATGAATTTGAAGAATATCTATTTCTTTGATATTATGTGAATATACTTTGTCACAAGACTTATTTATACAGTTCTTTATCATTCATGAACTTTCACTATCATGAAAGTATGCAAATGTACAATCAATAATACATATATTGAAAGTAGCTTATAAAATCAGCTTGAAGAGAATTACCAACATACATGAATCTATCAATTTATCGAAATTCATGATTAACTAAACATATTAAAAAATCATGATCAATCTCTCAACTAATCATGTACTCTGTGAATATCATTAAATCATAGGTAACATCACATGCTTTGTAAATCATATTGCAAAATTTCATGTTTGTCAATATTGTACCTAACATCGCAAGCATATATTCATAGATATATATACACATATACATGCTTTTTATAAGAGTACACAATAATACATACCATGACATATATCCATATAAACAAATATTTATTAGTTTCATTTAATAAATAATAGGGTAATTCGAGTTACCTTGGAGGAAAGTCACGATTCTTTCCTAATTTTGTTTTTTCAAAAGGTTTGTCATCTTTCTGATGACATAGACCTTCAAACCCGATCTCCACCGTTAAAATATAATCAATATTTCTTGTAAATATCATATCCAAAATACATCTTCATCCAACGGTTAGATTAGGCGTAATTGAGTTTTTAAAATAAGTTGGGCAGGCAGTTTTGAGAAAAAGGACCAACTCTATTCAAAATTCATTATGGATTCTTTAGACCTCCTATGGAAATATTCACCTTTCATTTTCTACTACTATGAGTTTGGAATAATATATCCAAATTTTGTCTTGATCCAACAGTGCTATTGTGAGAAATCTTATTTTGAAAAACTCTGCACAGAAAATTGCAAAAGCAAAATCTGCTTTGTTTGGAAATTTATATATATATTTTCTTATCTCTGAATCCAATCTCTACCGTTCAAAATGTAATTCAAAAGGTCTGTAAGGTTCTGTAAAAATTTGAGCTTGATCCAACGGCTGAAACTCGATAAACCGATTTTTCAAACATACAACGCAATTAAGTTTTCGTCGTACGAAAATTGTATAATTGTTGCTTTGGTTATAGAGGCTTATTCTCGATCATTAGGTTAGAGTTTCGTGCTGATAACGTGTAAAAGTAAAAGTATAAGGAGAAGATATAAAAAAGAGACGAAGGAGACGGTAGAAATTAGGGTTCTCTTATTCATCAAATACTCCATTTATATAGGTATCAATTACATGTTTCCATAATACATAAAGATAATAAATACCTAAATTATCCCCTATCAATTATTTATTGACGAAGGCACACTAATTATGTTTTTCATTCAACACAATCTACATTTTATTAGGCTGATGTAAGTACATACCCAATAGAGTTGAGAAATTGGCATTTTAAAGTCCAATCTACATTTCATTAGGCTGATGTAAGTACATGTCCAATAGAATTGAGAAATTAGCATTGTAATTTTGTGAGGATCATGAAGTACATACATATGTAACCAAAAAAGTTATATACTGAGTTGGATTTATTGAATAATTCTAAAAATGATTTGAATGAACAAATTATTATTACAAGGGATAATTTTTTTTTGCTCCCCAATGTATGCATTTTTTTACACATTGCCTCCCAAAATATTTTTTGTTCCACTTTGCCACCTGATGTACAATAATTTTTGACGTTGTCCCATAAACTTTATTTTCATTGGAATATTCCTTCTAAATCCCATCGACGGCAACTGGGGGGTAAATTAAAATAATATTAATATTGAGTTTTTATGTAAAAGTATTATTTTTATTAAAGAATAGAATTTATATCTCATATATATATATATATATATATATATAATCATGAAATGATATCATAGTAATTAGTAATATAATTAAAAAGATATTATTAAAAAATTATCTTATAATATAATTTAATTGCACTTGGACGCAAATATTAAAACTATTTTTGCACTTTTTCTCTATGTAATATGGTGATACAATCTTATATAATAATGTAATCGTGATTAAGATAGTATTTTGATCAAACTTTTTATACAAATAATAATATTGAATGATAATTTTATTTTTCGTGTCATAATATTATAATGCATATACGAAGTACACCTTTATTTTATTTTGTTCAATCATAATATATAATATAATATTATTATGTTACTTAGCCTAATAATTTACATAATACTTAGTCATGTGTTTCATATTTAATAATATAAAACATGTATTGACAATATTTATATTTAGAAAATTATAAATATTAATTAAAAATTTATGTTTTTTTTTTAATTGTAGTTGTATTGACAAATTTGTGTGTGTGTTTTCAAATATAAAATTTTAAGACAAAAATACAATATTTATATTATTTTAATATGCCCCCCAAAATATATGAGTTTTTGCCCTTTACCCTCCAAACTATAAGATTCTTACACTTTGCCCCTCAGCTGCCCGTCGATGAAATCTAGAAGGAATATTCGGCCAGAAATAAAGTTTAGGGAGCAACTTCGAAGATTATTGTACATCATGGGATAAAGTGGAACAAAAAATACTTTGGGGGCCAATGTGTAAAAAACTGCATACATTGGGGGGCAAAAAAAAATCCCTTACTAAAATAGGTTCTAAATATTATATAGTAAACTAATATTTATTTAAAAAAGATACAATATTATTTAAACAATCCCAATATTAATTACTTAAATCTCAAAATACTTTAAACATATTTGTAAATTCTAATTGAATCTAAAAGTTGTTTTTGATAACATGTTTGAAATATAATATTATTTGATGCATTACATATTTTTCAAGACAAGCCAGATAGATGGGTCATATTAGGCTATTTGACCCGATATGAGAATGTATTTATTTTTGTACTATGATGTATTAGTTTTTGCACTCGAAAGTATTGATTTTTCATAAATCTATTAGGTATTGATTTATATACTATGATGTATTGTTTGTATGATGTTGATATATTGATTTTATACTGTAGTGTATTGATTTTTGTTCTAGAATGTATTGGCATGAATATATTAAGAGTTATTTTATGGGCGATTCCATATATATATATATATATATATATAGAGAGAGAGAGAGAGAGAGAGAAACTCTACGATGCCTTTAAGGGCACCATGCCCCGCACCCCTTGCATTTACAACCATAGATCTCTTAATCTAAAAAGTATAAAATTAATCTAATGGTCCCTATAAAAATACTAATTCGCATGTTCGCAAATAAGGGAGGTTTCTCATTGAAACTCATCCATA